>JBBDHG010000136.1:385000-417500 GCA_037951165.1 Lophius americanus
GGATGGGCAGGTTCTCCACTGGTGCCTCGTTCTCCTCACAGATGAGAGCAGGTTCTGACTGGGCTCATGGGAAAGACGTGAAAGAGTCTGGAGATGCTGTGGTGAAGGTTCTGCTGCCTGAAACATCATCCAGCAGGACTGGTTTGGTGGTGGGTCAGCAATGGTCTGGGAACACAGAACCTTGGAGGGTGTCACAGACCTCCAGGTGTTAGCCAACGGTACCTGACTGCTGTTAGGTACCAGGATGAAACCCTCAGACCCAGTGTCAGACCTCACACTGGTGCAGTGGACCCCGGGTTCCACCTGGACGTCCACTGCACCAGAGTCTGTAGGCGGTTCCTGGATGATGAAGGTCTTGATGACATTGACTGGTCCTCATGTTCCCATGGCCTGAAATCCACCTGAGAACCTCTGAGACGTTATGTAACGCTGCATCAGACGCCACCAAGAAGAACCATGGACCGTCCAGGAGCTCACGGATGTTCTCATCCAGTTCTGGGAGGAGCTCCTCCAGGACACCATCCTCCTTCTCGTCAGGAGCAGATCCAGATGACGTCATCAAACCCACCACTGAGACACATTATGAGTTGGGATGAAATTCTTTCCAGGTTGGATCAGAACCTGTAATTCCAGTTTGTACCTTTGTTTTTGGTTCTGATTTAGAATCCAGTCATTCATGGAGACCCGATCTGTGATTTAAGATTCACCTGGAGGAGACTGGAAGGTTCCGAGGAGGATTAAGGCCCGGCATGAGAAGAAGAAAGAATTAGAGGAGGAAGATTTCCTCTTTTTTTTAATCATATTTCATTTTGAGAATAAAGTCGAATTAAACCAGAACAACTCTTTTATTTTGCATTCGCTCCAGAACTCCTCCCAAAGCGCTCCATGGGTGTGAGGAAGTAGTCGGATTACTTTGGGCTCGTCGTTTGCCTCCATCCACATGACGCAGCGACTAAAAGCATCAATAAAACCCTCGATGGCGACGGCGTACGGCTTCAGCTCTTCACACAAATCCATATTTCCACTTTATTCTATTAATGCAGAATGAAAAAGCAAAACGATTTAGTTCCACTTTATTCTCAAAATGAAATCTTCCTCGTCTCATTTTCTTTTTCTTACGCCTGGCCCTTCAACGACTTCGCAGGAAGGAACGGACTTCTCCTCTGAAGATGATGACGGGAGAACAAACAGGACAGGAGGAGCGGTTGGTGAAGGCGTTTTAATGCGGCAGCAGCAGTTTTAATTGACCCCGCCCCGAAAAAATGGTTAGGAATGTTACATATTACTTCATTACATCTTGATTACAGTGATTCCGGACTCCTCGGTCAGCGGCGGCAGGAACTCTTCGTACTCGACATGATGATGATCGCTCAGGCGTGTTGCAGGAGCAGCAGCGGAGCTGATGATGGGATGATGAATCATCAAGATGATGAAGGAGGTGAAAACGTCATCCAAATCCACGCGGTGACCACGCATTCATCGCCGCCTCTGGCCCCTCCCTCCTCCTTTGACTCAGTACTCTATGGTTACGGCCTTCGTTTTCAGGTATTCGTTTAGAGCATCTTGTCCTGGAGGAGCGACAGAGAAACAGTCGATCAGCACAGAATATATGTTTATATACACATATACATACATTTATATATGTTTATATACACATATATATACATTTATATATGTTTATATACACATATACATACATCTATATATATTTATATACACATATACATACATTTATATATGTTTATATACACATATACATACATTTATATAAACATATATAAATGTATGTATATGTGTATATAAACATACATACATTTATATATGTTTATATACACATATACATACATTTATATATGTTTATATACACATATGTATACATACATTTATATATGTTTATATACATGTATACATACATCTATATATGTTTATATACACATATATATACATTTATATATGTTTATATACACATATATATACATTTATATATGTTTATATACACATATACATACATTTATATATGTTTATATACACATATATACACATTTATATATGTTTATATACACATATATATACATTTATATATGTTTATATACACATATACATACATTTATATATGTTTATATACACATATGTATACATACATTTATATATGTTTATATACATGTATACATACATCTATATATGTTTATATACACATATATATACATTTATATATGTTTATATACACATATATACATTTATATATGTTTATATACACATATACATACATCTATATATGTTTATATACACATATACATACATTTATATATGTTTATATACACATATACATACATTTATATATGTTTATATACACATATATACACATTTATATATGTTTATATACACATATATATACATTTATATATGTTTATATACACATATACATACATTTATATATGTTTATATACACATATGTATACATACATTTATATATGTTTATATACATGTATACATCCATTTATATATGTTTATATACACATATGTATACATACATTTATATATGTTTATATACATGTATACATACATCTATATATGTTTATATACACATATATATACATTTATATATGTTTATATACACATATATACATTTATATATGTTTATATACACATATACATACATCTATATATGTTTATATACACATATACATACATTTATATATGTTTATATATACATATACATACATTTATATATGTTTATATACACATATGTATACATACATTTATATATGTTTATATACATGTATACATACATTTATATATGTTTATATACACATATACATACATCTATATATGTTTATATACACATATATATACATTTATATATGTTTATATACACATATATACATTTATATATGTTTATATACACATATACATACATCTATATATGTTTATATACACATATACATACATTTATATATGTTTATATACACATATGTATACATACATTTATATATGTTTATATACATGTATACATACATTTATATATGTTTATATACACATATGTATACATACATTTATATATGTTTATATACATGTATACATACATCTATATATGTTTATATACACATATATATACATTTATATATGTTTATATACACATATACATACATTTATATATGTTTATATACACGTATATATATACATTTATATATGTTTATATACATGTATACATACATTTATATATGTTTATATACACATATACATACATTTATATATGTTTATATACATGTATACATACATTTATATATGTTTATATACATGTATACATACATTTATATATGTTTATATACACATATACATACATTTATATATGTTTATATACACATATGTATACATACATTTATATATGTTTATATACATGTATACATACATCTATATATGTTTATATACACATATATATACATTTATATATGTTTATATACACATATATACATTTATATATGTTTATATACACATATACATACATCTATATATGTTTATATACACATATACATACATTTATATATGTTTATATACACGTATATATACATTTATATATGGTTATATACATGTATACATACATTTATATATGTTTATATACACATATACATACATTTATATATGTTTATATACAAATATACATACATTTATATATGTTTATATACACATATACATACATTTATATATGTTTATATACACATATATACATTTATATATGTTTATATACACATATATATACATTTATATATGTTTATATACACATATACATACATTTATATATGTTTATATACACATATACATACATTTATATATGTTTATATACATGTATACATACATTTATATATGTTTATATACACATATACATACATTTATATATATTTATATACATGTATACCGACATTTATATATGTTTATATGCATGTATACATACATATACATACATTTATATACACATATACATACATTTATATATGTTTATATACACATATATATACATTTATATATGTTTATATACACATATACATACATTTATATATGTTTATATACACATATATATACATTTATATATGTTTATATACACATATACATACATTTATATATGTTTATATACACATATACATACATTTATATATGTTTATATACACATATATATACATTTATATATGTTTATATACACATATACATACATTTATATATGTTTATATACACATATATACACATTTATATATGTTTATATACACATATATATACATTTATATATGTTTATATACACATATACATACATTTATATATGTTTATATACACATATATACACATTTATATATGTTTATATACACATATATATACATTTATATATGTTTATATACACATATACATACATTTATATATGTTTATATACACATATGTATACATACATTTATATATGTTTATATACATGTATACATCCATTTATATATGTTTATATACACATATGTATACATACATTTATATATGTTTATATACATGTATACATACATCTATATATGTTTATATACACATATATATACATTTATATATGTTTATATACACATATATACATTTATATATGTTTATATACACATATACATACATCTATATATGTTTATATACACATATACATACATTTATATATGTTTATATATACATATACATACATTTATATATGTTTATATACACATATGTATACATACATTTATATATGTTTATATACATGTATACATACATTTATATATGTTTATATACACATATACATACATCTATATATGTTTATATACACATATATATACATTTATATATGTTTATATACACATATATACATTTATATATGTTTATATACACATATACATACATCTATATATGTTTATATACACATATACATACATTTATATATGTTTATATACACATATGTATACATACATTTATATATGTTTATATACATGTATACATACATTTATATATGTTTATATACACATATGTATACATACATTTATATATGTTTATATACATGTATACATACATCTATATATGTTTATATACACATATATATACATTTATATATGTTTATATACACATATACATACATTTATATATGTTTATATACACGTATATATATACATTTATATATGTTTATATACATGTATACATACATTTATATATGTTTATATACACATATACATACATTTATATATGTTTATATACATGTATACATACATTTATATATGTTTATATACATGTATACATACATTTATATATGTTTATATACACATATACATACATTTATATATGTTTATATACACATATGTATACATACATTTATATATGTTTATATACATGTATACATACATCTATATATGTTTATATACACATATATATACATTTATATATGTTTATATACACATATATACATTTATATATGTTTATATACACATATACATACATCTATATATGTTTATATACACATATACATACATTTATATATGTTTATATACACGTATATATACATTTATATATGGTTATATACATGTATACATACATTTATATATGTTTATATACACATATACATACATTTATATATGTTTATATACAAATATACATACATTTATATATGTTTATATACACATATACATACATTTATATATGTTTATATACACATATATACATTTATATATGTTTATATACACATATATATACATTTATATATGTTTATATACACATATACATACATTTATATATGTTTATATACACATATACATACATTTATATATGTTTATATACATGTATACATACATTTATATATGTTTATATACACATATACATACATTTATATATATTTATATACATGTATACCGACATTTATATATGTTTATATGCATGTATACATACATATACATACATTTATATACACATATACATACATTTATATATGTTTATATACACATATATATACATTTATATATGTTTATATACACATATACATACATTTATATATGTTTATATACACATATATATACATTTATATATGTTTATATACACATATACATACATTTATATATGTTTATATACACATATACATACATTTATATATGTTTATATACACATATATATACATTTATATATGTTTATATACACATATACATACATTTATATATGTTTATATACACATATATACACATTTATATATGTTTATATACACATATATATACATTTATATATGTTTATATACACATATACATACATTTATATATGTTTATATACACACATATATATTTATGTATATGCACACATACAAATATGTATATATACATATTTACACATATATGTATATATACAGACTTATACATATATACATACACTTACATATATATGTATATATATATACATATGTACACATATATACAAATATACATATATATTTGTGTATGTATATATTCATATGTGTATATATACATATATATGTCTGTATATACATACATATATGTATATATACACACACATGTTTATACAATATATATATGTATGTATATATATCTGTAAATATACAGACATGTACATATATTTATAAATACAGACAAATACATATATGTGTATATATACACACATATACACACTATACATATATGTATATATACATATACATACATATATGTATATATACACACACATGTTTATACAATATATATATGTATGTATATATTCATATCTGTAAATATACAGACATGTACATATATTTATAAATACAGACAAATACATATATGTGTATATATACACACATATACACACTATACATATATGTATAGTGTGTATATATACATAGATGTCTGTATATATACACACTATACATATATGTGTATATATATATTTATAAGTACTATATATAGGGACAGCAGTGGTTTTATTACCGAGATCTTTTCCAAAGCCAGACTGTTTAAATCCTCCAAACGGCGACGCCACGTCCGTCTTGTTGTAGGTGTTGACAAAAACGGTGCCAGCGTTGAGCTTCTCGCTGACGTACAGAGCTTTACCGATGTCCCGCGTGAAAACGCCCGACGCCAGGCCGTACTCCGTCGCGTTGGCTCTTCTCAGCACATCGTCCACCTCGCTGGACGACGGAGACGAACACGAGGGAGAGAGAGCAGAGGATGAAGAACAGACAGAAGGACGAGGCAGAAACGGCGGAGAGGAGTTGACTTTACCCGCTCTTGAACGTGGAGACGATCATGACGGGCCCAAACGACTCCTCCACCGCGACGTACATGTGGTCCTGCACGTCAGTGAAGATGGTGGGCTCAAAGAAGAAACCTGAGGGCGGAGATAGAAGGAGTCCAAATGCATCAGCTGACCGGGCGCCATCATCCATGCGCCATCATCACTGCGCCATCATCACTGCGCCATCATCACTGCGCCATCATCACTGCGCCATCATCACTGCGCCATCATCACTGCGCCATCATCACTGCGCCATCATCACTGCGCCATCATCCCTGCGCCATCATCACTGCGCTATCATCACTGCGCCATCATCACTGCGCCATCATCACTGCGCCATCATCACTGCGCCATCATCACTGCGCCATCATCACTGCGCCATCATCACTGCGCCATCATCACTGCGCCATCATCACTGCGCCATCATCACTGCGCCATCATCACTGCGCCATCATCACTGCGCCATCATCACTGCGCCATCATGCGTGGGCGCGGACAGCGTCGCCTCACCTGGTCGCTGCACCTGTTTGCCGCCACAGACCAGAGTGGCGCCCTCCTTCACGCCCCTCTGACAGTACTCCACCAGTTTGTCCAGGTGGGCTTTGTGGTTCTGAGGGCCGTGATCCGTTGACCGGTCCAGTGGATCGCCGATCTTCATCTTCTTGACCTCATCAACCTGAGACAGAAGAGATCCGTAAGAGACCACCACACAGGTTCAGGTCTACAGAAACCAAAAGATTGTGAGGTCAGTACTGGAGGACCCGGTACCACGGGTCTGGACTCACTCCTCAACATATATTAAACTATATCATATTATATTATATTATATTATATCATATTATATTATATCATATTATATTATATCATATTATATTATATCATATTATAGTATATTATATTATATTATATTATAGTATATTATATTATAGTATATTATATTATAGTATATTATATTATATTATAGTATATTATATTATAGTATAGTATATTATATTATATTATAGTATATTATATTATATTATAGTTTATTATATTATATTATAGTTTATTATATTATAGTATATTATATTATATTATACAATATTATATTATATTATATTATAGTATATTATATTATAGTATATTATATTATATTATATTATAGTATATTATATTATATTATAGTATAGTATATTATATTATATTATATTATATTATATTATATTATATTATATTATAGTATATTATATTATATTATAGTATATTATATTATATTATATTATAGTATATTATATTATAGTATATTATATTATAGTATATTATATTATATTATAGTATATTATATTATAGTATAGTATATTATATTATATTATAGTATATTATATTATATTATAGTTTATTATATTATATTATAGTTTATTATATTATAGTATATTATATTATATTATACAATATTATATTATATTATATTATAGTATATTATATTATAGTATATTATATTATATTATAGTATATTATATTATAGTATATTATATTATATTATATTATATTATACAATATTATATTATATTATAGTATATTATATTATAGTATATTATATTATATTATAGTATATTATATTATAGTATATTATATTATATTATATTATAGTATATTATATTATATTATATTATATTATATTATAGTATATTATATTATATTATATTATATTATATTATATTATATTATATTATAGTATATTATATTATATTATAGTATATTATATTATAGTATAGTTTATCGTCATTAATAGTAAGAGACTTAAAACCTGTGATGATATGTGGTGTGAAAAAATAATGGGATCCCCCCTCGATATGAAAATTATTAAATAATATTAAATAATAAAACATAATATTAACTCAATCTAAATAATACTAATTAATGATAAATAATGAACTGATTGACTGACTGACTGGTTGATTGATTGATTGATTGATTGATTGACTGCCTGGTTGATTGATTGATTGGTTGATTGACCGACTGACTGGTTGAATGATTAACTGACTGATAATATACTGAGGACTAACAGTGGAGTCATGTGACCAGCGGCGTCTGAAGCGTCTCTGGTGTGGGGGGGTTCTGGGACACGTACCACTCTCTTCACAAACAGGTCATGAATGCTTTCTTCCACAAACAGTCTCCCGGCGGCGATGCAGTTCTCTCCCTTGTTGAAGAAGACGGCGCTCATGCCCTGATGGACACATACGACCCGCCGGGTTTACCTCTGAATATCTTCAAACGTGTAGAAGAGAGAGAGGAGGACGGGAAACCGTTTACTCACCATGCGCACGGCTTTGTCCATGTCACAGTCGCTGAAGATGATGAGGGGAGACTTTCCTCCGAGCTCCAGGGAAACCTTCTTCACGTTACTGACTGCGCAGCTGTGGACGGCGGAGAATGCAGACATGAAAACACGAGCGGCGGCGCCTGGGGGTCTAGATCTTTGAGGACGCGCGTCTCCTCTCACCTCTTCATGATGTGTTTACCGATTTCGGTGGAGCCGGTGAAGCCCAGCTTACGGACGTCGGGATGGTCGGACAGACGCTGACCCACCAGAGCACCTAGAAGAAAAGAGTCCACATCGGTCAGCGCCGGGCTCCACTGACGCTGGACAGGGAAGCCGGTCTGAAGGTTCTCCCACCTGATCCAGGCAGGATGTTAATCACTCCTCTGGGTAGTCCCGCCCTCGCCGCCAACTCGGCAAACTTCATCGCCGTCAGTGGAGTCACCTGGAATTTGGTGATAGCAGCAGGAAAATGTGGATCCAGAGGGAATTATCTCTAGAGCGAATACAACAATGCTCCCCAGAAGATGTACCCCTGAGGATCTGAGTGGTCTGCTCGCACCCGTCCATCCAGGACCCTCAGGATTTATCAAGAAGATGGAGCAGCACAGGCGGCGATGATTCCATAATAAAGGTTGTGGATACTTCGGAATCATCATTGCCACCATTGCGTCTGACAACGCTGCTAAACCTTCGCGTTAACGCAGAAACTCAAAAACTATTTCATGGGCCGTTTTTTCAATGTGTATCCATGTAGACCTTAGTGTGAGGAAGAACTGGAGTCATTTTGGGAGAGACCAGTTGTGTTTTCCTCTTTCCTTTTTTACTATAATGGTTCAGACAGGGGGGTCGCTTGTTCAAGGAGGGATTGGGGGCTTTTCGGGGACATACCCTCGGCGTGGGACCAGTTTCCACCTCACCTGAGCAGGTTTGAGCACCACCGTGTTTCCAGCTGCCAGACAGGCTGCCGTCTTCCAGGCCAGCATCATCAGCGGGTAGTTCCAGGGAATCACGATCGCACACACTCTGTTAGAAGGAACATCGTTCATCATTCAGGCCTCGCACCGCTGGAAAATATGTATCCCTCAAACGTCCATAACTCCTTCAATCAGGCAAGAAGGTCCCTGTGTGTTTCGGTTTTTCTTATTTCCAGTTTTGTGTACAGTTTCCTTTTCTAGACAAAATAGGGATGAACAAAATTTGAAAAAAGGTTTGATTTTTATTTAATTTGATAATGAAAAAAAAACAAGAAACAGGGAGAGGGGTGGGCTCTAAGCTCTGCATATCTATATACACTGCATGATCCATACTGGAGCTGATGAGACACCAGCACTACTGGTTTACTACATGATCCATGCTGGAGATGATGAAACACCAGTACTACTGGTTTACTACATGATCCATGCTGGAGATGAGACACCAGCACTACTGGTTTACTACATGATCCATCCTGGAGATGATGAGACACCAGTACTACTGGTTTACTACATGATCCATACTGGAGCTGATGAGACACCAGCACTACTGGTTTACTACATGATCCATACTGGAGCTGATGAGACACCAGTACTACTGGTTTACTACATGATCCATGCTGGAGATGAGACACCAGCACTACTGGTTTACTACATGATCCATCCTGGAGATGATGAGACACCAGTACTACTGGTTTACTACATGATCCATACTGGAGCTGATGAGACACCAGCACTACTGGTTTACTACATGATCCATACTGGAGCTGATGAGACACCAGCACTACTGGTTTACTACATGATCCATCCTGGAGATGATGAGACACCAGCACTACTGGTTTACTACATGATCCATCCTGGAGATGATGAGACACCAGTACTACTGGTTTACTACATGATCCATGCTGGAGATAATGAGACACCAGTACTACTGGTTTACTACATGATCCATACTGGAGATGAGACACCAGTACTACTGGTTTACTACATGATCCATCCTGGAGATGATGAGACACCAGTACTACTGGTTTACTACATGATCGATACTGGAGATGAGACACCAGTACTACTGGTTTACTACATGATCCATCCTGGAGATGAAGAGACACCAGCACTACTGGTTTACTACATGATCCATACTGGAGCTGATGAGACACCAGTACTACTGGTTTACTACATGATCCATGCTGGAGATGATGAGACACCAGTACTACTGGTTTACTGAATGATCAATACTGGAGATGATGAGACACCAGTACTACTGGTCTACTACATGATCCATACTGGAGATGATGAGACACCAGTACTACTGGTTTACTACATGATCCATACTGGAGATGAGACACCAGTACTACTGGTTTACTACATGATCCATACTGGAGATGAGACACCAGTACATCTGCTTTACTACACGATCCATACTGGAGATGATGAGACACCAGTACTACTGGTTTACTACATGATCCATACTGGAGATGAGACACCAGTACTACTGGTTTACTACATGATCCATCCTGGATATGATGAGACACCAGTACTACTGGTTTACTACATGATCCATACTGGAGATGAGACACGAGTACTACTGGTTTACTACATGATCCATCCTGGAGATGATGAGACACCAGCACTACTGGTTTACTGCATGATCCATACTGGAGATGATGAGACACCAGTACTACTGGTTTACTGCATGATCCATACTGGAGATGATGAGACACCAGTACTACTGGTTTACTGCATGATCCATACTGGAGATGATGAGACACCAGTACTACTGGTTTACTGCATGATCCATACTGGAGATGATGAGACACCAGTACTACTGGTTTACTGCATGATCCATACTGGAGATGATGAGACACCAGTACTACTGGTTTACTGCATGATCCATACTGGAGATGATGAGACACCAGTACTACTGGTTTACTACATGATCCATACTGGAGATGAGACACCAGTACTACTGGTTTACTACATGATCCATCCTGGAGATGATGAGACACCAGCACTACTGGTTTACTGCATGATCCATACTGGAGATGATGAGACACCAGTACTACTGGTTTACTGCATGATCCATACTGGAGATGATGAGACACCAGTACTACTGGTTTACTGCATGATCCATACTGGAGATGATGAGACACCAGTACTACTGGTTTACTGCATGATCCATACTGGAGATGATGAGACACCAGTACTACTGGTTTACTGCATGATCCATACTGGAGATGATGAGACACCAGTACTACTGGTTTACTGCATGATCCATACTGGAGATGATGAGACACCAGTACTACTGGTTTACTACATGATCCATACTGGAGCTGATGAGACACCAGTACCCCAGTTGGTGTGGACTCCAGACTGCAGCTGTATATTTCTCATGCTGGACCACCGTAAAATGGGATGTTGTGATTGGTCCAGCAATATGAACGCCATCTTTTACTTTACTACAGACCGGAAAAAAACGATTTTTTTTTTGGGCTTAATTTTCTATTTGAATAAGTACGTGCTGGTTGTAATGTTGTGGCTTATCGGTGTGTTTATTAGCAGGTTTAATCAAAATTATTCTGATTTCAGAGCTGCTGCTCTGTCCTCACAGAACCATTCATGCGTCTCTCACCCGATCGGCTCCTTCTTCGTGAAGGTCAGGTTACGATTGGGTCTGGCTTGGTTGATGGGGATGGTGCTGCCCTGTGAAAAGATGACATCATCATCATTTCCATGTTCTGATCCAGAATCTGTCAGCGATCGTCTGTTCGGCTGAAAGGAGCCGTCTGACCTGGATCTTGTCACACCAACCGGCGAAGTAGCGGAAGGTCTGGATGGACATTCCCACGTGGGTCTTCAGCGCCAGAGTGTAAACGGCTCCGGAGTCCATGGACTCGATGGTGGCCAGCTCCTCCTGGTGCTCCTCCATCAGGTCAGCCAGCCTGTGGGTGGAGCCAACGCAGGGTCACCCATCACGGGTCATATTTACAAATACGATCATTCGCTGTTTTCAATATGTATTTAAAATGATATATTTATACGTTTGTACTACGTTTGTGAAAACTTCAATAGTATTACCAAAACACGATATTTAAGAGGCGTGAGATTTACGGCTGCAAAAAGTAGTTTTATTATATTCAGTGATTCCTATCACTGCCGAACAACGAACGACCAAACGAACGAACCAACGAACGAACAAACGAATGAACCAACGAACGACCGAACCAACGAACCAACGAACAAACGAACGAACAAACGAACGAACCAACGAACGAACAAACGAATGAACCAACGAACGAATGAACGAACGAACGAACGAACGACCGAACCAACGAACGAACAAACGAACGAACAAACGACCGAACCAACGAACGAACGAACAAACGGACAAACGATACACAAATGAAAGAACGAACGAAGAAAGGAACGAGCGAATGAACAAACGAACGAAAACAAAGCGAACAAAGGAACAAACGTACGAACGAACGAGCGGTCAGATAAAACAGGTGAGGATCCAACGGTCATTTTTCTGGTCCAGATTATAACCAGAATGTTTGAAGGGAGAAGGAACAATCTGAATCTATTTCAAAGAACTGATTAATTTGATATTTTACTAATAAACCTGATTCATTTCAAGTTTTTGAAAATGGCTGGTAAATTGACGGATAGACTAAAGTATAAACTATTAGATTAAAATAAGATATGAACCAGATTCATGTTCTCGAGTCGATCCATAGGCGCCAAATCTGGACTAAATCGGACCAACGGTTAAAACATTTTTTGGCCTGTCAATGATGGAGATGAAGCTCCCCCGAAAGTTGGAAACATACAACCAGCCTTTCCCCAAATCACTCCAGTTCTTCCTCGCACTAATGATCTATATGGGTATACAGTTTGAAAATGATCCAGACAAAGATGAAGATGCTGACTTGTAGATGAGTCTGCCTCGGTCTCTGGGGTTCATCTTGCCCCACTCTCCCTCTTCAAAGGCCTCCTTAGCAGCAGCCACCGCCCTGTCGACGTCAGCGATCTGGGCCAGAGACACGTCACAGATGGCCTGGGGGTCGGAGGAGGATCAGAACCAACCACAAGAGAAAAGAGTTCAGAGGAAACGTCCCTACAGTTTACAAAAACATCTGAACAGAAGGAGTTTTTCTCTTTTTGAACCAGAGAATGTAAATGTCCAAAAGTGTCTCTTTGTATGACAGCCTCCATCATCACTGCATGAATGTCTGTGTGAATGAATGAATGTTGGTGTGAATGCCTGAATGTCTGTGTGAATGCATGAATGTTTGTGTGAATGCATGAATGTTTGTGTGAATGCATGAATGAATGTGTGAATGCATAAATGTCTGTGAATGCATGAATGTCTGTGTGAATGCATGAATGTTTGTGTGAATGCATGAATGTCTGTGTGAATGCATGAATGTTTGTGTGAATGCATGAATGAACGTTTGTGTGAATGCATGAATGTTTGTGTGAATGCATGAATGTCTGTGTGAATGCATGAATGTCTGTGTGAATGCATGAATGTTTGTGTGAATGCATGAATGTCTGTGTGAATGCCTGAATGTTTGTGTGAATGCATGAATGTTTGTGTGGATTCATGAATGTTTGTGTGGATTCATGAATGTTTGTGTGAATGCATGAATGTCTGTGTGAATGCATGAATGTCTGTGTGAATGCCTGAATGTTTGTGTGAATGCATTAATGTTTGGGTGGATTCATGAATGTTTGTTTGAATGCATGAATATTTGTGTGGAGGCAGGAATGTCTGTGTGAATGCATGAATGTTTGTGTGAATGCATGAATGTTTGTGTGAATGCATGAATGTTTGTGTGGATTCATGAATGTTTGTGTGGATTCATGAATGTTTGTGTGGAGGCATGAATGTCTGTGTGAATGCATGAATGTTTGTGGAATGGATGAATGTTTGTGTGAATGCATGAATGTTTGTGTGGAGGCATGAATGTCTGTGTGAATGCATGAATGTTTGTGTGGATTCATGAATGTTTGTGTGGAGGCATGAATGTCTGTGTGAATGCATGAATGTTTGTGGAATGGATGAATGTTTGTGTGAATGCATGAATGTTTGTGTGGAGGCATGAATGTCTGTGTGAATGCATGAATGTTTGTGTGGATTCATGAATGTTTGTGTGGATTCATGAATGTTTGTGTGAATGCATGAATGTCTGTGTGAATGCATGAATGTCTGTGTGAATGCCTGAATGTTTGTGTGAATGCATGAATGTTTGTGTGGATTCATGAATGTTTGTTTGAATGCATGAATATTTGTGTGGAGGCAGGAATGTCTGTGTGAATGCATGAATGTTTGTGTGAATGCAAGAATGTTTGTGTGAATGCATGAATGTTTGTGTGGATTCATGAATGTTTGTGTGGATTCATGAATGTTTGTTTGAATGCATGAATGTTTGTGTGGATTCATGAATGTTTGTTTGAATGCATGAATATTTGTGTGGAGGCATGAATGTCTGTGTGAATGCATGAATGTTTGTGGAATGGATGAATGTTTGTGTGAATGCATGAATGTTTGTGTGGAGGCATGAATGTCTGTGTGAATGCATGGATGTTTGTGTGAATGCATGAATGTTTGTGTGAATGCATGAATGTTTGTGTGGATTCATGAATGTTTGTGGAATGGATGAATGTTTGTGTGAATGCATGAATGTTTGTGTGGATTCATGAATGTTTGTTTGAATGCATGAATATTTGTGTGGAGGCAGGAATGTCTGTGTGAATGCATGAATGTTTGTGTGAATGCAAGAATGTTTGTGTGAATGCATGAATGTTTGTGTGGATTCATGAATGTTTGTGTGGATTCATGAATGTTTGTTTGAATGCATGAATGTTTGTGTGGATTCATGAATGTTTGTTTGAATGCATGAATATTTGTGTGGAGGCATGAATGTCTGTGTGAATGCATGAATGTTTGTGGAATGTATGAATGTTTGTGTGAATGCATGAATGTTTGTGTGGAGGCATGAAGGTCTGTGTGAATGCATGGATGTTTGTGTGAATGCATGAATGTTTGTGTGAATGCATGAATGTTTGTGTGGATTCATGAATGTTTGTGGAATGGATGAACGTTTGTGTGAATGCATGAATGTTTGTGTGGAGGCATGAATGTTTGTGTGAATGCATGAATGTTTGTGTGAATGCATGAATGTTTGTGTGGATTCATGAATGTTTGTGGAATGGATGAATGTTTGTGTGAATGCATGAATGTTTGTGTGGAGGCACGAATGTCTGTGTGAATGCATGAATGTTTGTGTGAATGGATGAATGTTTGTGTGAATGCATGGACAACAAACATCGTTTCAGCCGACAGGGACGACGATTGTTTTCAAAATCTCCGGTGGAAAAGATGACCAACATTCAGAGTCGTCTTAAAAAAAAAAAGGACTTTTCAAAAGTCACAAATGCTTCAAATAATGAATTTGTAAAGGTTCATAATCAATCATGATGTTTATGATGATTGAACTTCTAATTATGTGTATGTTTGGGAAGACCACCACTTAATAATCCATGTCCATGGACACAACAAAAAAAATGATTTGTAGAAACTTCCGATGTCATGTGACTTTTCTGCCTATAAAGGTGGGTGTGGCCATTATTCGGTTGTGACGGGGTTATTGGGCCGGGAAATATAAACAGGAAACCGTTGATGCTTCTCTTCTCCGAGTCAGCATTCACTTGACTCAGAAATCTGAGTTTCACTCGTACATAAACTGGCATGCTAGTATTCCTGCCACCCTATGCCCCGCCCCCCCCCCCGGTGGATCCGCCCCTGCTGCAGTCAGACGCCTTGAATAAAAGGGAATCTGTAGGGTCTTGTGTTCCGCACCATTCCGTCTGTCGGGTTGATGGTCTTGTAGGTCTTTCCTCCTTCTGCGTCGACAAACTCTCCGTTGATGAAAAGCTGATGAGGCATCTTCACCGTCATGTTGTTGATGTTCTTCTCCACCTGACGGACCATCATGCATCAGAGACGACAGTCAAACAGCAACCAGGAAAACGTTTGTTTGAAATGTGAAACCATCGGCGGCACGTACGTAATCCACCACCAGCTCCTCTTCGTCGTCCTCCCCTCGGAGCTTCCTCACACACATCTGGATGAAATCCTGGAATGTGGTGTTCATGTAGACGTCCTCGTTCTGCAGCTGGCAGTTACTGGCCCGAAGCTTCACCTCCTCCACGAGCCTGGAGACAGGAGGAGAGGAAGGAGGAGAGGAAGGAGGAGAGGAAGGAGGAGAGGAAGGAGGAGAGGAAGGAGGAGAGGAAGGAGGAGAGGAAGGAGGAGAGGAAGGAGGAGAGGAAGGAGGAGACCGATTACGGGCCTCATTCACAAATACTTCATCAGTACTCTCTTAGATTTGTTTGCCATTTCTCTTAAAATGCCAAACTGTTCGCACTTGCCTTCTTAAATTGGTGAACCCCATTCTTCACATAAGCCCCGCCCACGCCCATAGAAGGGCATTAGACTGCAGGACAGAGTGCAGAAACACACGACAGGAACAAATGCCCCGAAGCCCCCGAACATAGAACCCATAACGGATCTTTATGGTTATAGTTGTAGAACCATAACTATAGTATAGTAGTATAGCTTCTATAGTATAGTTATAGTTTTAGTTATAGTTATAGTTTTAGTTAGAGTTATAGTTATAGAACCTATAACTTTAATTAACATTGCCTCTTCTTGGTCATGTTTTTATATAGTTATTATTTTATTTTTTATTGATGCTTTTATCTGCTTTTACTTTGTAGCACTTTGAGATTTGATCCAAATGTAAAGTGCATTATAAATTCAATGTATTATTATTATTTATTATTATTATTAACGGAGTGAACGAGGCTCACAAAGTTTTATTTTCACTTTTGTAACGTCATAAAACTGGTTTAAGAAACGAACAGCGGGGAGTAGATCTATTTCTACAGGTGAGGATATGTCCACAATTCTGACAAGCCTTGTTACCTCCACAGTAATCCTTCAAAATAAGAGCACTTAAACTACATTACTCATCAGGATTTAAATCTTAAAAGAAAAAAGAAATCGGAATCGGCCGATCAGACTTCATACAAAAATAAGCGATCGCTGATTGGCCGAGAAAATGTTACTCGGACGACCATGAAGCTCTTGGCCGTTCGACTGTCGTCCTTCCTGAACCTCTTTGGTTGTTACTAACCACAGGAGATCAGGAGCACCCAACAAGACCTACGGTTCTGGAGAAACTCTGACCCAGTCATCTAATCAGCACAATTTGGCTCTTGTCAAAGTAAGATTCTTAAGCCGGCCCCTTTTCCCTACCTCCATCCTCACCTGCAGAGGTCGTGGTATCACTGTTAGTCTGAATTCACTTCTGGGTGGTTATAATGTTATGGCTAATCAGTGCACCAGAGCTTAAGTTTGGTTTATGTTTTTAAATCACCCACAGTCTCATAGTTGTGGTGTATCTTTAGAAAGAAGGATTAGCAGGAATAAAACTGCGCACACACATTGAAGAGAAAGTAATCAATCAATAGAGAAGGTCATGTCACCTGATTACATCCATGGAAGCAGCGCCGGACAGGAAGAAATCAGTGGACTCTTCAATCCGAGCGACATTAGTCAGAATACTCTGCCACACTTCCTGCGAGGAAACATCGGCAACAATAAACACGACATATTCAAAGAGGAGAGATTCACTAGACAGGAGTTCTGACCCGCATCTGTTCAGCGAAGGTTTTCTCCTCCTCAGTCAGCTCCACGGCAGCAGTGCTGCCCGAGTGAAAGTACTGGGCCGCAGAAATCATCTTCCCATCCTCGAACTGGAGGTTCTTCACCAGCAGCTGCAGAGAGAACAGAACATGAAACAGCATAAATGACCGAATAAAACCAATTTACCGGGTTAAGTAGCGATTCCAGAATAGACTCAAGTAGGATCATGAAGATTTGTCCTTTAATATAATAAAATGAAAGCTAAGGATGACGTCAAATCACAAGATGAAAAAGAAAAAAAGAAAATCCATCTCACGTCTATTCATTTATCCAGCTATCCGTTTATCTATAGAGATGAATTATTTCGCACTCATCGCAAACATTTTAAAGTGATTTGACGACAAGGCAAAGACAGGAAATTCACCTGATAATGTAATGACAGAAAGTGCCAAAAATATTCCCCCGTAAATGCAGGAGTTAAAAAAAAATTGAATAACAAAAACAAACAGGAAAACAAAATGACACAATATGCACTTAAATACCATGAAGCAATACAAATGACACACATAAGACATCACAATCCAAAATACACGTAGAATAAAGAAAAAGGGCGTAAAAAGAATGAACCAAAATGGAAAATTTAAGACAAAATAAAAGAGAATAAAACGCTAAAATATATATATATATGTCTTTGTATCCATCACTCTGAATATACTAATATAAGTGTTTATTCACATTTATAGCACTGTTACAAACTATTTTTTTCAAGTACTCTGACAGTTGATTAAAATAAATAAATAATTAAATAAATCAGTAATTATCTATAAACCGGTTAATAGGTTTGTGGTCCTGCAGGGTGTCATACCCAGTCCCGTCCACCAGGGGGCGGTGTGACTTATTTGTATGCTTAGAGGCTGACCAACCAGCGGCCCACAGTTCGCTGCATATAACAGAGAGGAGACGGTCAGGCTGGAAAATGGCTAACACTACTCTTCAGTCATTTAACGTTTTTCTGACGGAGAGGTTAACCGCAGCTGCGGTGGACATTTACGGATTCGTCGAGAAGGCGGTCATAGACTACCAGGAGGAAGTTTACCGCACCAAACTGGAGAACCAGAGGCTGCAGCGGCTGCTGGATCTGGTCTACAAACCGGATTTAAGACTCCACAGGGCAGGTATGCTCCCCGGTGTGACAGCGCCTCACCTTCGACCCTTAGCCATTAATCATCAGGTGACACCGTCCAGCGCTAAAGCTGTTACCCACATTCAGCTGACGCTAGCAAGAGGGGCTAACTAACGTTAGCTGAAACATAATTAGCCTTTGATTGAATTTCAGAATAAAAGTTGAATTAAACGTTATGTGTAGAATTAAAGCAAACTGTATGAAATATTTTAATATAACTCCTATTCCAGACATTGCAGTAACGTAAAACAAGTAAACACTTTATTGTTTTATATTTGAACATCCAAATCTCTCTCTTATGAGAAATCTCTCTCTTATGTTGAAACTTAATTAAGCAGGGTTGACAATCCAAAGAGCCAAACCCTGTTACAAAAACACAATATTAAATATGAATTAAAATATCAGGATGCTTGTACTACTAATATGACATCTATATTTAACAATATATATGTGAAGGACGAACTGGTAAACTCGGCATATGTTTTAAATCTATTAGGTCGACCAATTTGACGATAATAAAAAAACAACACTTTATGAATGTGACTTCATTCCCTTTTTTCATCACGGAAAAACTTGATCAAAAAAAGTGAACAAAACCTTTTAGACAAAAAAGTACATTTTTTATCGACTCAAGGAATGTCTTGTTGTCGGAAACCATTTATTTTTTTCTATTTTTCCATACTATATTTGTACAGAAATCCGTCATAACCCGGTCCATTTTCTTCCCTGGGTCATACACAGGGATCCTAATCACTAAACTGTAATTACATGTGTGAATAGAATAACATCTTTTTTATCTTCGTATCCCACCCTCCCAATATTAGGCAGGTGGTTTTAATGTTATGGCTCACTGTAGGAGTAATGGTGAATAACACAGTTTCGGGTCAGATGCACGAGCGTCACTATAACTCTCATCTTGCCACTAGACAAAGAGGAGTCAAATCTCCTGAGAGAAAAGGAGATCATGTTTAAATTGTGAATCAAAACAACATATGTTCATTTATTTATTTTAAATTTGATGCTGTGTGAGTGAAACACTGAAAACCCGCTGCTGGTGTCATTATTGTGAACATGAAACCCGAGGTTGAGTGGATCTAACGTGAATGATCTTAAACAGCGGTTTCATCTAAAGGTTTCTCTGGGGTTTGATCTGTGGTGTGTAAAATTACACTTTTGTTGTACTTGTTTTATCTCACAAAGAGCATGTGAGTGTAAATATTATTCTGGTGTTGTTCTGGTGGATCCGTCGACGCCCTGTCAGTTTCCGTGAGGACAGGCTTGCAAAAAGCACGAGGGGAATGTGGGAGAGGGTGGATCCGCAGACACGAAGCTGCACGGACTCTAATCATTTTTAGGATTGACTGTGTGTTAGATGCTCACATCAGCCGACAGACACACTTGTGAATCCACAACAACAACAACAACAACAAACCCAACACAATCGAGATGATGGACTCCAGACTAATCATTATTTCTATGAGCTTTTCAAAGTCCCTTCATTTCCAGGTGTGCAAAGAACTTGCCTTTCTGAGGATGTTAAAAATAGATGAAAAAACAATCAATTTAAATAAATATTCAGCCACTAAAATTCAGCTTCGACAATTAAATCAATTAGTCAAATAATGAGTGATTATTTCATTCAATTGCAAATTGTCACTTGTAGAAAGTTGACAGCAATCTCCTTCAATCCCTCCAAACGTTTCATCTGGCCACGCCCATCTTCTCTACACTTAAAAAATAAATAGATAAGAGAAATATAATATCCCATAATCCCATAATGCATCAGCCCTTATGTAAATCCAACGATGTGACTCTTAGAGCCATGAGGTATAAAAGCTCCCAGTTCTGAAGATTGGTTTGTTTTTTGTCTCTTAGATGTTTTAAGGCCTGGTTTAGATATCATGAAATCCTTCTGCGTCTTTGTCAATCACATGACCCTACCGTGTTTTCTGCCACGACCGCATTTTATCTCTGTCTCCTGTGAAAGAAGGCTTTGAACAGAAGGCTTGTCCGTAACTCAGAGCTGTTGACAGATTCAGTCATGTTTGCGTTTCTTCTTATAGAAAAGAGGACGACAATGAGGTTTATGTAAAATAGCAGCGATGATGGCGTGGAAGGTGACCTTTGATCCACAAATACACACCCAACTCAAATCCCCTAATATGACTAGGGTTGGATTAATGGACTATCCCTGATGTGGTACCTGATGTACGCCTGCAAAAGCTGAAGCAACCAAAGCCGTCCTTCCTCGTCCAGCACCCTGGTAAATATCTCTACTTTGAGAGATCTACTTATCCTGGTCCTGGGATCAGGATAAGTCCTTTCTCCCATATTGTAAATACAAGATATCTTTTCTTCTAACCCCGTCAGCGTTTGGAGTCTTCTGTTGTGTTCAGAGCGCTTTATTACTGAAATCCTCCACGGCTCTCCGCTCCCCCTGCTGCTGTTAGGACAAGCGACACTTCCTGGGATCAATCAACATCTAGATCAAATGTCATGGAAGACGTGTTTTTTTTTCTTTTTCTTCTTCTTCTTTTTCCAGCTGCCACCAAAAAACGTTTTCCTGTTCACTGTTACAGATTTAGGACAGATCCATTTGTCCACAACGACACAGGAGGTTTGTGTTGGGGAGCGGCAGATAAAGGAGAAATGAATTCCCTCTGAGGTCCACGCCGAGCCGGTTCTCCTGCCCTAGAAGGAGGAACTGACTGAACCCTGGTCCAGGTCTGGGGAGGCAGACCTTTTTATTCTTCATACGGCAGCGTGACAGACAGCCTGACCCAGACTCTGACGGTTGGAGATGAAGAAAATGAGGTTGAGTCGGACGACCTTCTCGGGTTGTGACAGTCGGCGGCACGAGTGCGAAGCTCCCGACAGCCGGACTCAAGTCGTAACAGTCGGAGATCCCCTCGGATACAAGATGCCCCCGCAGGACGGCCCACCGTTTCCATCCTTGCAGAAAGTCGTCTTTACTGCAGAATCTGCCGTCTGACTTTTCTGACAAAAACGGATTTGAACTCGCACCTGTGCTGTCAGCACACGCCGACAGAATCTCTCCGATGTCCACCGGAACAGTCTGCAACGTGTGCGGTAGAAAGACCGTCTCCAGGAGTCAGATGATCTACCACGTGAGGACTCACCCCGGGGAGAGGACTCGCCCCGGGGAGAGGACTCGCCCCGGGGAGAGGACTCGCCCTGGGGAGAGGACTCGCCCCGGGGAGAGGACTCGCCCCGGGGAGAGGACTCGCCCCGGGGAGAGGACTCGCCCCTGCTTCATCTGTGGCCAGAACTTCAACAGGTCGTCCACCAAGAGCAAACAAACACAGGGAGAACGCGCCCCCCAAGTGAACCCCCTGCAGCCTTCTCTCTCTGCGCCCCGTGTTGACGGTGGACCAGGACATCCTCTACTCCATACTAGACAATCTTCAGACCCCGTCTCTAAACCGGCCCCTCAGCTCTTAAGTCAACTAGACCGACGTGTAAGACCCGCAAAGTCCATTTTCCGCCCCCCAAACTCTCCGCCGCGACTGTAAATACTTTCATTTGTCTATAAATTTGTTATAAGTACACCTCTGTATAACATTGTTTCCTTATTAACGTTAAAGAAAAGATAAAATAAATAAATAAAAATCTACTTACAACAAAGAATAACGTTTTTTTAGTCCGTAACAGAAAAAACTTAAAGTGCATCAATTTGCCTGAAATGAAAATCAAAAAATTCAATCCTTATTTAAACTGTCAACATTTTTTGACCAATTGATACTAAAAAATAAAATAAATATAATGAATAAATAATAATAAATTCAAATTTATCAGCAACATTTTAACTCAGGAGCACAATATATAAAACGTCCCCCGTTGGATCCACCTCCATGTGGTGGGGGACGGACAATGCAATGTCCGTCCCCCACCACATGGGGGGATGCATTGAATGGGGGGATGCATTGCCCCGAGATAGTAGTATAGCTGCACACTACGGAGTTTTACTCTTCTACCCAGACTTGAGGACTGGCGAGTCTGCTATATATGGCGCAACGCAGTCAGTGGTCTCAGACCGATTAAGGCGGGGAGCAAGATTTATATCTGGTTGGGTCAAAACGGCTAAGCCCATCGTTTGTTCTCCAAGAACAACATACGCTTCGTCATATTTCCTCGTCTTAGCTTTCGGGAGACGCCCCCCAGGGAGGGGGGCGCGCCCCACTGTTTGAGAAGCACTGGATTAAATTGGACTAAATTGGACCGAGGGATAAGAGAAAAATAGGTGTTTTCTGTAAAACAAACAAACAAGAAAAAAAAACCCTAGTGAGTAAAATGTGAACAGTCAGAGTAAAGTCTGATATAAAGAAGATAAATGTCCTCGTGTCGATTCATTTACGGTGAATTTGGATAAATCCGATTAACGTGGAGACATAATAATTATCATTGAAGGTAAAGCTCCGCCTCGTAACGGAAATAGAGAACCTACTTTTCCCATAATCGATCCAGTTCTTTCTCACACTGAGGTCTATGGAAGAATAACGTCTGCAAATAAAGCATCGAGTTAAAATGAAGACTTGAATATTTATTAACTCTATGATTGTGTGCTTACTGAATCAGCACTACACTTGTTTGTTTGCACAAAGTAGCTTCTTCCATCGTCTTCCTCTGCTAAGCTAAACTCCTTTCATGTCATGTGATTGACAGCCGCGCTCACTTTACGTTTGCCTTTATTGAATTTCTAATGGTGTCTATTATGATGTAACGTCTGTGATTCCTGTCAAGAGACGTGCAATAAAACATAAAGTTACTCTGCTTGTGTAGTTTTTAGTGTGTGTGTGTGTGTGTGTGTGTGTGTACATACGTGTGGAAATCAGAGCTACAGAGTCTTAATTTCATGAAATAAAGACAATCAAACATTATAAATGTTTACATGCAGACGCTTGTTTTTGTGGGTCGGGTAATTATATTGTATAAAGTTCATGTTGCACCGCTGAGCTCAATTAAATGGCAAAAAATGGGCTTTATCTTAATTTGTATGATGTGGGCGTGGCATGAATTTTAACCAATCAACGTCATTCCCCATTTCCCTGCAACAGCTAGTCTGCTCCTCCACCTCCACCACCTGTGTCAGTGCTGATTAGACGGCGCCGCTCCATCTAATTTGACTGCATTTAAGCACCCAAACCGATGAAGAGGAGGGCTGCAGCACCTTCTTGTTTGTGAAATGCGGCCATAGATGACAGTGACGTGGGCGGATGATGAGGTCACGCATCAGGATCACCCAGGAGTTGAGACGTCCGACTCCGTTTTCTGGCGTTGGTGCGCGGAGGAGCAGCAGGTTAACCCGATGAAGTATTGAATCCCCTGACGCACTGACAGGATCTCGTGTTAATGAATGACCTGTGTCGTACAAATGTTCAGAGCTGCAGCAGCTACAGACGTAAGCAGCTGATGAGCCACACAGTGAAGATCTGGGACGGAGTCCTGGAAGCTAGGTGAAGAAGGAGAACCGAGGAAGAGCTCCAAAATAAATGATTGATTCGTTCAAAGGCAGAAGTGGGGGTGGGACCGAGTCACTCCCTCGTGATTCCTCATGGTGGCGCTCACCAAAAGTCTTGAGGGGAAAGTGACGGGTGTGGAGAGGATTTTCACGAGGCATAAGCTCTTATGACACAGATTATGCAACACCACCACCACCACCTCTGTACACCGCCTTTGTCCATTCACACTAAATAAACAGAAACTGGCCGCTCCACTGTTTGATTTCATTATATATAGCTTTCTACGAGCAAAACAGTTGTGTGTAGCATAGCAACACCAGCATATAGAGCACCTACTGCATTCTAGACCAGCGGCAAAGGCATATCCCTGACAAGCCACCAATCCCCTGCGTTGCACGTGTAATCCCCCTGATGGAACTCCTCAAATTAAATGTGTTTTGTTCTGTTCTCCCTGAACGTCAGCGTTCACTTTGGCGGAGAAAGAGTTCTTCAAACGGGACACAAAGGCTCCCAGGTTCAGTGGGAATGGTTATCGCCTCACAACAATGAAGGGAAAGTAATTACCGCTTGGTCCGTTAGCATAATGCTTACATATAATAGGAGTTTCCATATACATGCCAGCTCTGACATATTGCTGGTGAAACAATCCGTGCCACGCTGTGCGGCGTCCATCCGTCCGTTTCCTTCTGTTTATCCGTGGTGGCTAAGAAGGGCATCCCAGACGTCCCCCTGCCCCGTGTTGTTTTATCATCGCCATCGGACTTATAATAAGACCTTCAGGGAAGATGCAGAATCAACGTGGTGCCGAGCTGTTCTCGGTGAAACTGTGACGATTGGTCAACTTTACAGATACGTTGAGGTGATGGAGACAAAATTGCGAGGTTTTGCAGAATATTATGGGGGTTAGCTGAATTTACATCAACTGTTTAATTGTGACCACCACTTCCTGAAGGAACTGCATAAGAAGGTGTCTGAACGTGAACAGAACACGACTTCCACTGATCGACAATCACAATAACTTGTAATACAATTAATCATCGTCTTCAACGATGATGGCACGCAGAACAATAAACATGTCCCTCTAGGTCATTTACTACAGCAGCTAAATGAAGATAACCCTTTACAAAAACATCCTTTGTTTCAGCAGACTTCTGCCCGACACTAAACTGGCCATTCATATCACTTTGTTACATCGTTGTTTACAGTTTATCTCTGGAGAATTTAGAGAAAATGTCTTAGAAATACAGAGAAAAAGTTATTCGACAAATCCTCAATCCTAACCTCCGTTCAGATCTGCACCAGAATCATATTGGTTCTCTCCAATGCTCCGCCCTTCCAGGATGGAGGAAAGAACCCACCAACAACAAGAAGTGTACAAAAGCATAAAGTGGAAGTAATAAAATGTGAATCATGTGTAATTATGACTAACGTTCCCGAACTTGTGGAAGCATTTGGGAACGCCATGTTTGCACTACGTGTAATGCATTTCCAATTCTACCCTCGCAGATGCCCAACCTGAAGCTACAAGCGATGAGCGGAGACAACCTGAAGAGGAGGACTGGAGCCAGGCTGAGGGCCAGGAGGAGCCAGGGCCGTCCCGGGTCAAAGGGGAGCAGCTGGAGCAGAAGGAAGAAGTCTGGATCAACGGGAACGAGGATCTACCTTCGGCGGAGGACAGCGACGACGGGGACGCCTTGACGAAAGAACTCATCAAAACGGTGCAGCAGCTGGAGGATTCCCGAGCAGCAGAGGAGAGCGAGGAACCCAAGCAAGAGCCCGAGGAAGAGGATCAGGAGCAGGGTGAAGAAAAAATGAGCACCACCTTATACCGCTGCCACATATGTAACTTCATCTTCACCAAAAAGACGGTGCTGACGTGGCACCTCAAGACGCACGAGAGCAAGTCCCAAGACAACAAGGGGAACTTTGACTGCCACATATGCGGCAAGCACATCCCCTGTCAGAGCAACCTTCAGAACCATATGCGGGTCCACACCGGCGAGAGACCCTACCGCTGCCACTTCTGTGGCAAGTGTTTCAAACTGAAAGGACACATGACGGAACACATACGAACCCACACAGGGGAGAAACCCTTCAGTTGTCACATCTGTGACAAATCCTTCAACAGGGGGTCCACTCTGAGGAAACACGTGTTGGCCAAACACAAAGAGGAGCGGCCGTACAAGTGCGAGGACTGCGAGGAGCTATTCACCGAGAGGCTGCTGATGAAGAGACACATGAGGAAGGTTCACGGCGTCAAACTGTCCACCAGTCAAAGTCCTGCCTGAGAACCTGAGAACAGACGTGATGATTCATGGAGGACATCCGGCCACATAAGCCTGGGAACGTTCAGTAGCATCACCAGGGACTTCTGGCAGCAGATAAACACCAGAACCATTATCTTTTTCTTTTTAAATGTTGAACTGAGAATTGTACTGATAGTCCAGAATCTGTTTTATCTTTAGTGCGGAGTGAAAAAGCTTTGCTGGGTTTTAAATACAGTACAGAAGAGGCAAAATGACTTTTAAAGGGAATCACAATCTTTATCTGCATTCTTGCTGAGGGTCCGATGAGATGGTTGACCTCACCTCAGTAACGTGTTGGCAGACAGTAGTAGAGTATTCAGATCCGTTACCTGAGTACAGGTACTAACACCACACTGTGAAAATACTCCACTACAAGTTAAAGACCTGCATTCCAAACCTTATGACCTGAAAGTATGAAAATATTATCAGGAAGATTTACTTAAAGTATGGTAGTAGAAAGGGTGAGGTTATAACAGCTTTATAACACTGAGCGTTATAATCTATGAGGTCATACCAGCCTGTTCATTTGGCACTAGCCTGAGAGCCACGTAAAAAGTCCACCTTTTGTTCAGTGTAGTTACTACAGAAAACACAAAAATATGAACTATTAGAGTAAAACACGATGTATCCTCGATTGGATTCATATACATTAAGTTCAGACCAAAGCGGATCCAGGAGTAGGAAGCGATGTCCGAAAACCTTTTTATTTTAAATTCAAAGTCCCCCCTAAAGAGTAGAACATGAACTATTAAAGTAAAAACTCTACATACCCCCCACAAACCTCCTCCAGTCGATTCATTTGCATCAAATTTGGACCAAATTGGAAACAACAGTTGACAAATTATGGCCCGAAAACCTTTGGAGATAAAACTCCCACTTATGTCAGAATGTACAACCAACCCTTCCCCAAGTCAATCCAGTTCTTCCTCTCACAAAGGCATATGGTATAAAATTTGAAAATTATACATGGGGATTTTATTTAAGTTAGGGCAATAAAATGAAGGAGGTTCGGCGGACCCCCCGACTTTTTGGGCCTATAAATACTCAAGTACATATACCTCTAATTTGTACTTACGTAAATGTACTTATTTTGTGTCCATTACTTTTGCCGGCATTGCTGCTAGCTGACCAGGCAGCTTTGCAGAAGAAAGATTTCTCTTTCCTGATGTGGTTTTTAGAGAAGCGTTTGAGGCACAGGTGAATATCACTAAGATTCTGAACTAAGGTTCGGCGTCAGTTCTAGCTCAATGGATCGGACTCATGTAGCCAGGTTCTGATTAGCTTAGCATAGAACGACTGAGATCATGGCGCAGCAGAGAAGTCAAAGTTCAAAAGAATATCACTATATAAATATAAAATATGAACTTAATTTAGGTGCTGCTATGGGAGATCAGGCGGAGCTGCTGGTTCCTGGATGATCCGAGGCCCGGCAGAATGACCTCCTGGAATGTGGCCGAATGTTACCGCCCCGTTCATTAGGGGGAAAGGTACAAAAACCTTAAAAACCAGTTTGAACTGGTTAAAACCAAGTTAGACGGTTGTATGTTTACGGCTGAAGCCTTTTTTAATACACAGGCAGGTCTTTAATACCTTTTAATCCTTTTATAAATGATATTTAAGAACGATTTCACGTCGCTTGAATAAATGAATACACAACTGTGTGTTTGATGACGGAAGCCTTACGATGGGTTCTGTTTTTGAAGGCCTCAGATCCCTGAGTGAAGCAGCTGTTTCTCAGGAAATACAAGTAGATTAAAGGTGTGTGTATAAAGGTGATTTTTGCACCTGAGCAGGTGAGCCGCTTAATGTGCAGCTAGGCTAATGGTTTTCCTACTAGGCACTTAATTTATGCAACAACACAACAAACACGTGATGTCTAGCGTCTCATCTTATTTTGAGCAAGAATGCACTTTTCCCAAAAAAAAAAAAAAGGGCGATTAATATCTTTGAATTCTTTTATCCGACAATCTAAGATATTAACAAACACGTCCAATCTCAGATTTGTCCACCAGAACTGTAAAGGTTCAGTAAGCAGACGTTGTACAGACCAGTGAAGAGAAGCAAAACAGAACAATGGAGCTCTGTCTGCTCTCTACAAGCGATCGGGTCAGAACCGTCGGGTCTGAAGGAGCAGCTGGGCGGCGCCGCCTGGAAAAACATACTAACTCCCAATGTTCTGGATATATACTTTTTTTTTTAATACAATTTCCTGTATGTTTAAAGTGCTGGACATTGAGAAGAACCTCCAGAAGTTTATTATTTAACGTCCCTTCAGTTACGGTCGGTTGTTTAAAAAAAGAAATCTGCCCTTTTAAAACGTGCGGTGAAACATTCTACGCCGCCCAGTGATATCTTTGACCCACTGTTTGGTTTTTACGTATACATGGTACTGTAAATACCAGTTCTACTTTTGTTTTCTGACCAAAGTTCAGTCGTACTATGAACTTGATGTGAAGCAGTCATGTGAACGTGGAAATAGAAATCGTGAAAGGAAAAAAATACCGTCGCTGCATCTTTGCTCATTTCTCTGAGCGAGAACGGCAAAAGATGGAGGAGTGGAAGAAAAGAAACTCTTCCATTCCAACATGTTGACTTTGACAATTGGACCCATTCAAAGGTCACGGTCTAGAGTCCGGCGCACAAGTGCTGGTCGGGCGTGTCCAACTCTCGCTTTGCGAGTTGCGCAATCTGGGTTCAACGAGAGGTGATAAGCATGAAGGCATGTTTGGTCGTAACGTTACCTAACCCAACGAGAGTCGCCTCCTCTTCCCTTTGTAAGATAAGATAAAGATTTATTGATCCAGAAGGAACTTTTTGTGCCGGAGATTTCTCCAACATTACAGTAACAAACTCGTCCGACGGCTAGAAAAAACTCCCTGATTGAACTCCTCTACTTAGACGTGAACTTAAACTTAAGAGGTCGTGTCTTCTGCTTGAGGCAAACTTTAGGTTTCTGCTACAGAAGAAGAAGCAAAAGAAGAAGAAGAAGAAGACACAGATCTTGACTCTGGCTCAGTCGTCGGTACATGAGACGGTTTTATCCCACAGAACCATCAAATTTAAGTTCAGGAGTTCAATCAGGGGGATGGCTTGTACAACACAGGGGATTGGGGGCTTTTTCAGGGATATATCCTTGCTGTGGTGGCGACACCGGTCCCCGGTCCGGTTCTTCTTTGGTTCAGATTAGATCATCTGTTCGGTGGATGAACTCTTCTGTTGTGTGTAGACACGTCACACTTCTCTTTGGCGCGGTGAGTTCAATGACCTTCTGTTGCTGCGGGACAGTAATGCACCAACTGGTCTGACCAACAGTCCCGTGGGTGCACAGGTGGGCACTAGGACACTTGTTTGATACAAAGCCTTGGTGCTGGGCGTGAAAAGGACGACTGCGTCAGTGGTAAACTCACAAACGTCACGTCTGGCACCAGACATCAACTGGGAACCGCGTCTCCTTGCGTCTGAAGATGTTCAGTTTTTTTTTTTTAACGAAATCTTTCACTTTCTCTATATTTTTCTCTAAAAATGCCCGTCTGAACGAAGACTTCAGGAAGTCTTAACGTGAGGGACACGGAAATACTCGTAAAAGCTGGATAACATTCCACAGTCCTCGTCTAGTCTGAGAAGAAATGAGAATTCCCCAGACGACGGCTCTTTGGACTCGGAGCCTCCGTCTCTGACATCGTCCATCATCTGGAGTCGGGCCGCGGTGTCAGTACGCTAAGAAGGGTATTCCAGACTTCCATCTCCCCTGCAACACTCTCCAGCTTGTTCTGGGAGATACCCATGCGTTCCCAGACCAGATGGGGTATGTGGTCTCTCTAGGTTCTGGGTCCATATCGGATCTCCTCCCAGTTGGTCTTAAAAAAAAAAGTCCTGATCAGATGATGTACCTCCCAACCTCTTCCTCGGGATGTCTGAGCTACTCACCTCATCTCTAAGACTGAGCCCAGCCCCCCCTGGGCCCCTTCGAAGGAATCTCATTTCAGCCACTTGCACCCTTGACCTCATTCTTTGGGTCTGGACCCAGAACTCGTGACCAGAAGTTAAGGGTTGGAGGAAGGAATTGCAGAAACTGAATTGCAGTAGCCCGGAATTGTCCAAGGATATCTGTTTTTTTGGAGAAACATCTCCGAGGACTCTGACAAGACCTCCGCGTAGATCTCAGAATCATCTGATGGATGTTCTCGTAATCATAAATAGTGACCAAATAGAAACTTTGATCTTCTTTTATCAGTTTGTTGGCGCAAAGATTGATTTTGCTCGACTGTAAAAAGACTCACGTTTCATGAGGTACTTCGTG
>JBBDHG010000136.1:425000-427500 GCA_037951165.1 Lophius americanus
ATATATATATATTATATACAGCACCACGTATATATATATATATATTTTATACAGCACCACGTATATATATATATATTATATACAACACCACGTATATATATATATATTATATACAGCACCACGTATATATATATATATATATATTATATACAGCACCACGTATATATATATATATATATTATATACAGCACCACGTATATATATATATATATTATATACAGCACCACGTATATATATATATATATATATTATATACAGCACCACGTATATATATATATATATATTATATACAGCACCACGTATATATATATATATATTTTATACAGCACCACGTATATATATATATATTATATACAACACCACGTATATATATATATTATATACAGCACCACGTATATATATATATATATATATATATTATATACAGCACCACGTATATATATATATATATATATTATATACAGCACCACGTATATATATATATATATATTATATACAGCACCACGTATATATATATATATATTATATACAGCACCACGTATATATATATATATTATATACAGCACCACGTATATATATATATATATATATATATTATATACAGCACCACGTATATATATATATATTATATACAGCACCACGTATATATATATATATATTATATACAGCACCACGTATATATATATATATTATATACAGCACCACGTATATATATATATATATGTTATATACAGCAACACGTATATATATATATATTATATACAGCACCACGTATATATATATATATGTTATACACAGCACCACGTATATATATATATATTATATACAGCACCACGTATATATATATATATATATTATATACAGCACCACGTATATATATATATATATATATATTATATACAGCACCACGTATATATATATATATATTATATACAGCACCACGTATATATATATATATATATATATATATTATATACAGCACCACGTATATATATATATATATATTATATACAGCACCACGTATATATATATATATTATATACAGCACCACGTATATATATATATATATTATATACAGCACCATGTATATATATATATATATTATATACAGCACCACGTATATATATATATATATTTTATACAGCACCACGTATATATATATATATTATATAGAGCACCACGTATATATATATATATATATTATATAGAGCACCACGTATATATATATATATATTATATACAGCACCACGTATATATATATATATTATATACAGCACCACGTATATATATATATATATTATATACAGCACCACGTATATATATATATGTTATATACAGCACCACGTATATATATATATATTATATAGAGCACCACGTATATATATATATATTATATACAGCACCACATATATATATATATATATTATACACAGCACCACGTATATATATATATTATATACAGCACCACGTATATATATATATATTATACACAGCACCACGTATATATATATATTATATACAGCACCACGTATATATATATATATATATTATACACAGCACCACGTATATATATATATATATATTATATACAGCACCACGTATATATATATATATATATATATTATATACAGCACCACGTATATATATATATATATATATATTATATACAGCACCACGTATATATATATATATATATTATATACACCACCACGTATATATATATATATATATATATACGTGGTGCTGTATATAATATATATATATATACGTGGTGCTGTATATAATATATATATATATATACGTGGTGCTGTATATAATATATATATATATATATATACGTGGTGCTGTATATAATATATATATATATATATGTTATATACAGCACCACGTATATATATATATATATTATATACACCACCACGTATATATATATATATATTATATACAGCACCACATATATATATATATATTTTATACAGCACCACGTATATATATATATATTATATACAACACCACGTATATATATATATATTATATACAGCACCACTTATATATATATATATATATTATATACAGCACCACGTATATATATATATATATTATATACAGCACCACGTATATATATATATATTATATACAGCACCACGTATATATATATATATATATATATATTATATACAGCACCAGCACCAATATATACACACGTATATATATATATTATACACAGCACCACGTATATATATATATATTATACACAGCACCACGTAATATATATATTAAATACAGCACCACGTATATATATATATTATACACAGCACCATGTATATATATATATTATATACAGCACCACGTATATATATATATATATATTATACACAGCACCACGTATATATATATATATATATATATTATATACAGCACCACGTATATATATATATATATATATTATATACAGCACCACGTATATATATATATATATATATTATATACAGCACCACGT
>JBBDHG010000136.1:430000-457500 GCA_037951165.1 Lophius americanus
ATTGGGTCCCTGTTACATAATTATGTAAATAGTTTGAGACGTAGAGGAATTACATCACCGTGTGGCGTTCAATGGCCCTCTGTGTTCTCGCTAAGGCTCTGAGTCTGACACAAGGCGGGTTTACATAATCCCCGGGGAGCGAGTGCCAGGCGGTAATCACGTCGGGATTTAATGACCACAACAGAGTAAGTAGGAAATAATGAACCCTACGAGCGGATCCCAGAAAAACCCCTCAGGAGCCGCGACGGATCGACTCTGTGGAACAATCCTGGGAAACTTTGAAACTTTCCTGCTTTAACGTTACGTCGGATGACGTCGATGTAAACGTAACATTTCTGGAGACTTTACCACACAACAGTAAGTTCACGTACGTTCACCGATAACTTCAGGTATGCTAACGACGAAACGTTAGTCAGAATAAAACCACTCAGAGGTACCCACAATGCCTTTCCCTCCCTCCCTCCCTCCCTCGTGTCTCCAGTATAGAAGCGAACCTGATTTATTATCAGCTGATCTTCATCAAAGGCATCAGAATAACAAAAAAAAACTTCCCCGATCACGCTGTCGACGCCCACCTTTGGATGGAACTCTCATCTATTGGTCGCTTTTGTGCTCGTCACTCACTTCTGATTAGATCACTGTTCATGTAAACAGTCAAACAGGAATGTTCTGTGAAAAGTTTACATTTACCACCCACCTCAAGGCTCACGGACCCCCAGAGGGCGGCGCCCCCAACTCTGCGAGCCCCTATTCTAGTTTACCTTAGCGTTGTCCTTCTTCTGAATGCACTCGTAGGTGGCGCCCTCCTGTGGCTGCGTGATCCTGGGGGCCTTTCCTTCTGCGATCAGCCTCACAGCTTCGACCTGGAACCAGAACCGAGAAGAACGGGTCACTGAGACCAAACACGTCAGACGTCACTACAGGCTTTGTGTCCAGAACCGATTCATCGGTTTGCTTTTCTTGACCTACATGTTGCACAAAATAAATATATTCCACTTTGTTTCCTTTTGTTTTTCCTTCCCTTTGATCTGGTGTGTCATGTGACACTTCGCTGTTCTTTAATTACGCTCCTCAAATAAACTCCAGTTCTTCATGTTTCTTCTGCGTCACGAGTTTCATTTCATATCCTGTGGTGGAAACGTTTCCCGTCACTTTCTTTGACTGACAGACTTCACAATGACGATAAGAAAAAGAAGAAAAATAAGGTGATAATATAAAATGAAAACAGAGAGGAAAAAAAAAAAAAAGGGTTTAAAAAAAACAATAAGTGCAAGAAAATATAAGAATTAAATATCAATAACTTTGAATATGTTGATATTATTTTTTAACCGGGTCATTTTTAATGATTCATGAAATATTTGTGGCAGCGGTTCCGTCTGAGCAGGGTGTGGACCTCCGACATTTGATCAAACAAGATAACAAATACTGCATTCACGGACCCGCCATAACATTAAAACCACCTGCCTTTGTCTTACTGGCCAGCTTCTACATGTGAAAGTCCAGCCCAGAATGTTATCTGAGATGCACTTTGTGCTCCGACGCCTCTCTATCAGAACCAGCTCTACGTTTTCCAGGAATATGTGCTGCAGCAGCTCTCTGCTTGGATCCACCACAACGGGCTGACCTTTGCTCCCCACGTGCATCTAGGAAGTCCTACCAACTTCTATCAACTTGGAGAAGCTCTCCACCCGGACCTTCCTACTTAGTGACAGGTGTCACTGTGACGAGACGATCAAAGATATTCACTTCACCCTCAGTGGTTGTAATGTTTTGGCTCATCAACGTGTGTCTCTACCACAAACCCAAACAAAACCAGACGTGATCAGAGGAGGTCACGTGGACTGATACCCTCTGCTCACGCGCACCAGCACCTACACACTGCTGAGCAGGCGACCAGAACAAACAGGACTGAAGGAGTCGGGTGACATCAGGCAGCGAGACGCCGTGATCTTCGTCCAGGATCACAGTTATGTATCTGATTACATAACTGTGCCTGATCTCCAGTCACAAACAAGACTTAAGCCTCCGTCCCCGACAGCAAGGGAACATCCCAGAATGGTCCCAAACCCCCTGCATTGTACAAGCAATCCTCTTCATTGACTTCCTCGTGTTAAATGTGAAGTTATGTCCTAAAGAAAGAGAGAAGAAAGACAAACTACGGCCCAAAAACTTCTGCAGATAAAGCTCCCCCTAGTGTCGGAAATATACGACCCATCTTTCCTTAAATCAAACCAGTTCTTCCTCGCACTAGGGTCTAAGTGGGTTTAAAATTTCTAATTTTAAACCCACTTACTAATTCTAAATTTCTAAAATGCTTTTTTTGAGTTCTGCTGGAAAACAGTGTTTTTCATGAGGAAATGCTCCACCTAGTGGGTAGAATATAAACTACTGGAGTGAAGTGGGATATTTACAGGATAAATCTCTTCTAGTCGATTTATCTACGACAAATTTGGACTAAATTGGACCAACTGTCGAGAAATTACGGCCCGAAAATGTTTGGAGATTAAGCTCCCCCTAGTGTCAGAAATGAATAACCGACCTTTCCCAAAATCACTCCAGTTCTTCCTCACACTAAGGTCTATGTGGAAATAAAGTTTTAAAACGATCCATGAATCTCTTTTTGAGTTATCGCGCTCAAACGCACGACGGATCTGCGGCGGTCGGGGGATATGACCAACAGCCTGAGCCGGTTTAACTCTTTGAAGATTGGAAATCCCTTCCGCACTTAAAAACACCCACAATGCCTTTCTCCATGCCACTCACCGTGCCTCGGATTCCCTCTGGGAAGAGGAATCTTTTGTAGATTGTGTTGACGGTGTCGTTGGGTTCAACATCGCACTCCCTCTGCAGCAGGATGGGTCCGGTGTCCAGTCCGTCATCGGCCCAGAACACGGTGAACCCGCCCTTCTTGTCACCGTGGATCAGCGTCCTGTCCGTCAGAAACAGAAGGTCACTTAACGCGGCCCCCATCGGGTTCAGCCCGATGATGTCACTCACCAGTTGATGGCAGACGCCCCCCTGTGGCGAGGCAGCAGCGAGGGGTGGTAGATGATGGAGCCGTGTTCTGGGAGGTCGATGACCTCCATCGGGATGAACTGCGAGCAGAAGGGCAGGACGTTGAGCTCGGCGCCGGTGGCTTTGTACTGAGCCACCACCTCTGGGATGGCCTGACCCTTCAAACGCCAGCGAGGGAACTTAAAGACGGCGACGCCATCCTTCTCCGCCTCCGTAGCTGAAGACACAGAGGAATTATTAAGGGTTCATACGAAACCCAAAGCCGTGGAACGACCATCAGACCAGAACGTTTCCACATCAACAATTCCTGCGAGACTTGGTGGTACCGAGTCTCCCTCTCCTTCTCTACCTGGATTTTTCTCTTAGCTGACCCGTTCAGCTCGACTCAACAGGACGGCATCGGTTCTGGAGTGATCGCTCCCCGGTAATAAAGAATGAGCTCTGAAGCTAACGGCTAATGCCACCAGCCTTTTTTCCTGAGCGGCTACCGGGAAGGAGGCCGGCAGCACCGAGCCGAGTTGAATTCTCCGGGCTGCCTGAGGATTCTACATCTGAACGTTTCGTGAGTTTTCACGTTTGCTTTGACGGCGAGGCCCGGTACACCGTCGGTTTTTATTGTTCTAAATAATGAATCAGATCCGCCACGAAACACAGAAACGACTTCAAACGCCAGATCCCTCTCCAGACGTCAGAACCAACATGGCGGCCTCAACATGGACCCGCTCCATGGGGGTAAAAAGGACTTTATTTAAACAAAAACTAAAAAAACATTCTTACCTTCAGCTGATAGTAGAGAAAAAAACATAATTCTGAATATTATATTCCATTTAGTTAAAGAGAAGCCCTACATTTTACACACAGCTCCTTTAATGTAGAAAGATTCGATACAAATCACAGGAAACAAGAAATCTGCTGCAAATTACGATTCCTCAAATACTGCCTTTCATACATTCACTTCATTTCCCTTTTGTGCGACTATTAGGAAATATTCTACTTTCTACTCAGCTACATTACTCGTTACAATTTCAATTTTGAATTGTAATGTAATTGTAATTTTGATGAAATGAGTTTACCCCCCTTCCTTAAACCAACTGTATGACATTCCGAAGTGAAAATAAAACTTTGTACAGTCTGTTATATGTTCTATGTTGGTTTTGTTCAGGGACTTCAGGGCTAGGGACTGACTCTGAGCTCCCGCTAGCTAATAGACGCTCTGCTAACGTTAGCTTAGCTTAGCTAATTCAGTTCGAACGGGTCGTCAGCTGAGCTCTTTTTTTGGGGCTCATAATGTTGCTGAACTTTGACCCCAGATCAGAACACTGCCCCCAGCAGGCTGTACGGTAGGCGGTAGGCATGATGGGCCCATCACTCCTGGACAGGGCCGGTCCGGTGGTCTCACTCATCAGAATCCATTCCCACGTGTTTATAGGGTTATAAAGCTTAAATTGTTGGACCACACCCAACCACACAATCATTTGCAAAACAGATTTCAAAGTTACCGGTAGCGGTGACGGTAAACAGTAACTTCCTGCCCGTCTCTGCTCGGCTGTAAATCCAACGATGGACGCTTTACAGCTGGACATTTTCCTGATATGGGGAAGATGACCTGATATAAAGGTAGAGTTCATGTGATGATCGTGACGGACGAGGACTATGCAGCTTTGGCAGAAGTTGTTCTCTGTATTTCGTTATAGCCGGGCGATAAGGCCGGTGGTGTGAGGAGTCCAAACTTCGTTTGGCTCCAAACTGAGTCCATCCAGGACCAGCATTCCAAATCACATGACCCGTTTTTATGCTTGAAAGCAATAATCAAGCAGAAAAATCCCTCAGAGAACCCAAACCTCCACCGAGTCACGACAGAACCTGAGGATTAGGAAACATTCCTGCATTAATGTCTGAGTTACTGCCAGTCTTCAAATCTACTGAGGTTTTTATCAGATACTCTGTAGCCGCTTTTCTCCTGTGCCTTCCACTTCAGCGTCTCTGTTCAGCCCACTGAACCCCCAGCTCCACCCCCACATTACCATCAGAAGACATCTTGAAGCGGAGCCCCCAGCTCCACCCCCAAAGAAACATAGGAGGGAATCAAATGATCAAAGGCAGCAAAAGCCACATTGTGACGTCATTACTCCAAACGATTTATCACTTTATTTTACTTTATTCTAAATGCTGTGAAAGACGTAACGTCACCAAAATTGAAGAAAGTCTAGGAGATGAAAAAACCTACATCTGGGACAAGTTTCATACAAATACGTCTTTTAGTTTTTCCGTAGTCGTTCCCACAAACAGACAAACACACAGGATTGAAACCAAGGAGGAAGAAGAATTTAGTAACAGAACAAATAAAGTTTTCTTGAATATTTCATCAGAGCCTCGCTCTCGACGCAGAGTTCTGGTGCGAGGTTCTTTTCGAAGTTCTCACCGAGTGGGTCAGCCTTGCCGTCTTTGTCAGGGATGGTGAAGACTCCGACGATGTCGTGGCCGTCCTTCCGGAGCTCCTTATAAACCTCCTGGCCGAAGAGGCTCTGACCAATCACTGCAATCTTCATCGTCACTCCTCACTTTGTTCTGGAGAGGCAACGACAACAGCAGGACAACCAGAACATGAGTCCGACGGAGCGGTCACTACCACATCCGGACAGGACGGGTGCATCTGACTGAAGACTGAAATAGTTTTTATAGTCATAGACTTTTTATTATATGTGACGATAAAGTTCATTTCAAAAAGTTAATCCAAACAAAAAAGGAAAATTCTTAAAATTCACAAAATATCCAAAAGGTTCTTCTTCAGCACAAGAGATAAAAGTACAAATCTCTGCGAATATCGGATCTTTGATAAGATCTTAAATATGAAAGAGCATCAGGTCCGCCTTTGTTTTTAGTGTGAGAAGATATTGAATAGAATTTGATCCGAAAATCAAAACCAACCACCAGAACCAGAACGGACCTCAACTCTGCCGGTTACTACGGAATCAAAAACAGCATTCAGGTTCTGATTGAGGTCCGTTTTTTTTTTTAAATAATCACAGATCGGATTTAAACAAAGCCTCAATCCCACTCCAGGTGGAAGAATGTTTGACAGATCAGGTGAGAATGTTTGGTTGTCAGGTTTTCATCTCGCTTTAATGTCATTTATATTTATTATAGAATAGAAACATTCATTGTTTGGGGTTTTATATTTAATTTTTAGGTCTAATATGCACTTAAACTTCTAGAATGAGATTAAACCTCATGGTCCAAACTTGAGGGTGAACTCATCATCAGGTTGAGGTTCGCCGCCGCAGCTCAGTGGGCGTGAAGAACGAGAGGTCACATGACCCCCACGCTCGACACAAACATGTCAGTCCTGACAGAACCACCGGGTCCAAAGGTCACACGCCGAGATTATTCATCAGTTAGACGACTGAGATATGCCCGTATGGATTTGGCTGACAGGTTTCGCCGTCAATCATCTCCACCTGCATGATGAGGCGAACCAATCACAGCTCAGCATCGAGACGCCAAAACGGAGTGTTTACACAAACCACGCTGGACTTTGCATCGCTACATATGGATGGCGTGCGTTCTCAGAAAAGAGATAACTTTGTTGTACGCGTGGCTGCAGGTGTATCAGAAACCAGCAACATAGGGATCCTCCTGACATCCTCCAAAACATTACAACCACCGCCTCATCGGTATCCGACTCTTCCTCCGTTCAGTGGATAATCTTCTTCTTCTTCTTCTTTTAAAATCCATAAAATGTCCATGATAAACTTAAAAATAAGTTTTGTAGAAAACATCTAAATATTAGAGGCACTGTTCCTTATCGTGATTGATTCATGTAAAGTTTAGTGAAGCTGGTTTTTATAGTTTAGAGCCGATTTGCTCGTAGATAATAACCCTGTTTCCATGGAAACGAGTCAAAACAGGAGTCGTGTAACTTTTCACGGTGAATGTTTGGGTAAACTTTGGATTAACTGGACAGTTAATGGGACATGTTATCCTCCAGACAACATGGCAACCCTTCAGAGTCAGTAAAGAATGTTATTACAATAGAAACCACATAAAATAAAAGTGGTGTATAACTCAAAACGTCAAAAGGCTGTCGTTTAAAAATCTCTCATTACTGCCGTTCTCCTGGTTTTCTGTTGTATTATTATTTTGGAGGTTTTGTGATTTGCTTGTATTAAGATTTCTTGTTTTTAAGACAGGTGCAGTATAAATAAAGCTTTTCTTACATGAGAAACGTTCGGGGAAGCTAGATTTTATACTTTTCCAGAATCGGACGGCATCCTAAACAACCTTTAAAATAAAACCTCCATAAAAACGACATTTTCCAAAAAGTTCAAAGTCTCAAAGTTTGGTGAAGCGGATGCTTAAAGTTTAAAACCCATAAATGAGAACAGATGAAAGGATGACTTTATCCCACATTCATGTGCAGAAATGCAAACGTAATTAATTTATAGGTTGTTTTTTAAAACATTTTGGAATATTTATATTCCTAAAAGTGTTTGCCACTTCTTCATTTTGCCTTTAGACGTGAGATAATAACTTCAGTTTAAACTAATATCATCTCGAACACAGCAGCGGAGTCGATATAAACGCGCTCCAGTCAAGACTCTACGTCCGTTTATTGAGCCTGAGCAGGAGGGCGGGGCCTGCGACTGAACAACCAATCACATCCCTCGGTGGAACTCATGCCTCTGGTGTTGACCAATCAGATTTGCGGACGAGGAGAAGCGCTTCTGACAGCCGACAGCTGGGAAACAGTTTGTGGTTGAAGCGCAAATTTACTTTAAAAACAATGAATGCTAATAATCCGACCTCAATCTGTGGAATTCTGCAGGTATAATACCGGAATTTTACCTCTTACACCGTAAAGACGTTTGTCTTTTACCGCAAATACCAACGTGTGAGTGTGTGCGTGTGTTTGTGAGTGTGTGTGAGTGTGTGCGTGTGTTTGTGAGTGTGTGTGTGTGTGTGTGCACTCTAATAATTTAATAATTATCAGACACAATTCAGATAAACATCAGGAAACTAAAGTTGGTTATTGAATTAAAATCTTGTGTTCTTACCCCCACGAGCTGACCCAGCTCTCCTCTGCTGGAATAGAAAGAGATCAGATTGAGGCACTGGCTTTTAATTTCCCCCTCCTCCCCCCCTCTCCCCCTCTCCCCCCTCCCAGGTCACACATAAAGGCCGCCGAATTACATAACATTTAAATAAACAAAGCACGCTGATTGGACACGAGGGTCTCAGGCTGCAGGGGGCGACCAATCAGCTTCTGATGCGTGAACCTGTAAACTTTTAACAGGCTACTGCTAAAGAAATGAAATGTTACTATTTAAGAAAGCACCAAAGTGTGTGTTTGCAAATAGAAATAGAAAATAGTTGATGGATTTTACCACTACTTTTTGAAAAAATATTTGTTTGATTAACTCAAAAAATTACTTCAACTATTCCGACACTCAATTAAATTAAATATTTCCAACTTAAAATTAGAGTTAAGAATACTTCATTTATTTTAGCTTACATGTTTAAGGTATTTCTTTAAGTTCATCAACATTATTCTTTTTACAGGGCATGATTAGACCCCAAAAACAAAAAAAAAAAACAGAAATTATACACTGTAAAAAAAGACTTACAACGACCGCTTTTTTCCACTGGTGACACAATGAACTTTTATTTTCAACTTACATTTTTTTCTACTCAGCAATAGTTTATTTAATTTTATGTTACCAGTTAGCACACTCTCTTTTTAGAGTGTACACTGTAAAAAGAGAAATGAAAGTAATAAGTTAGGCTCAAAAATATTTACTCAAAACCATAAAGAAGTGAAATTCCAGGTTTGAAAATTCTACAAATCTGTTTAGAACAACTTTATTTTCACAGTTTCACCTACAAAAAAACTAAAATATTAACCACTTAATAAGAATTTTTAAGTTTTTACGCACAAAACTGGTATTGTTATTATTCATGAAGCATTTTAAGGCAAATATTACACACTGTAAAACAGAATTAAATCCTATAATAAGTATTTTCATCATGAAGGTTGGACTTCAAGATGAAAATATAATTTACATTACTTTTTGAAGTAATTTCTTTAAGTTGATCAAACATTTTATTTTTTACAGTGTATGATTAAAACTCTAAATGCCTAAAAAAAGGGAAATTCCATCTTTGGAAAATTATTCAAATCTCTTTCAAAAGTAAGTATCTCAAACTTAAATTTAACTTTAAGATTTCATTTAATTGGGTGTAACCAGAGAACAATTTTTTAAATTTTTTACAGTGTAGGAACCATTCACTTTTCTTCACTTTGTGTACTTGTGTGCCGCTGTAACATTCATTTCCCTTCGTGAGTGAGAGAGTTTGTTTGTCTAATCTCACCCTGGTTACTTCACACCTGCAGATGATTTACAGGCACCTGTGTTGCAGGTTTCTGGACAGTGGGCGGAGCCTAGAGAGGCTGGATGAATCATTCAAACGCCTCTAGGACCTCAGGGGGTTGAGGCGTCATGGTTAGAAACCAGGCTTAAAATATAAAAACAAAAAAACTCTCTCTCTAGAGAGTAAAATATAAACTATTACAGTAAAATATGATGTAGACAAGAAAGATCCTCCTGTCGGTTCTGGAATAAATTGGACCGATTGTTGAGAAATTATAGCCTGACAATTTGGGAAATAAAGCTCCCCTAGTGTCGGATATATACAACCTTACCTTCTCGAAATGGATCCAGTTCTTCCTCGCACTAAGGCCTATGTGGGTATAAAATTGAATTGAATGATACGTGAAATCGTTTGAGTTTATCGCGTTTACACGATAAACTCAAAGATAATATCCGTAACATCGTCAACTTTTCGGGATATGTAAATTCACAGAAAACTTCTATCGTATTTGATATAATTGATCTTCTGAAACGTTACATATTTATATATATGGAAAAAGCTCAGACATCCGGAGTAGATCAAAGGAGCCAGGTGAGATGGTTCGGGCCTCTGACCAGGACGCCTCCCTTTGGAGGTTTCTCAGGCAGGTCCAACTGGGAAGAGACCCTGAGGTGGACCCAGAACTCTATGGAGGGACTGTATTTCACCTCTGACCTGGGAACGCCTGTGGATCCCCGAGGTGCTAAATAAAACAAACTTTGATCTGAGCTCATTAAATCTTCTCAAACCATATCAAATTAAATAAAGAATTCTATCATTTAATTAAATAATTCTGTTGTCTTTTCATTGTCTGACCACCAGATGGCAGCATGCCCCAACCAACCAGCTGCCACTCAGCGCCTGACTCAGATACAGGGTTTACAGCTGCATCTGTGCGTCACTGTGATGTCACTGTGATGTCACTGTGCCGTCACTGTGATGTCACTGTGATGTCACTGTGCCGTCACTGTGATGTCACAGTGATGTCACTGTGATGTCACTGTGATGTCACTGTGATGTCACTGTGCCGTCACTGTGATGTCACTGTGATGTCACTGTGATGTCACTGTGATGTCACTGTGATGTCACTGTGATGTCACTGTGATGTCACTGTGACGTCACTGTGATGTCTGATAGACAGTTGTGTTTTCTGACAACTGTCTATCAGAACCAGAATTAACTTTTTCAGCAGTTTGTCTGCTGCAGCGGAGTCTGTGGGTGTCACACATGATAACGTCTTCAGAGGATGATCTTCATCATCTCACATGATCTTCATCATCGATATAATTCACTCAGTAATCATATTTAGCGGCACGTTTAGTGGGAGGCGCCAGTGAATAATATTCACAGGGTTCATTCGCCCAAAAGTAATCATTAATCATTATTTATGGTTTACTTTATCCCCGAAAACTCATGGATCATTTTCAAATGTTAACCCAGCATAGACCTCAGTGCGAGGAAGAACTGGAGTGATTTTGGGAAAGGCCGTCTGTATGTTTCCGACATTTTAGCTTCAAAAGTTTCGGGCCATAATTTCTCAACCGTTCGTCCAATTAAGTACAAATGTGCTGCGTATAAATGGACTCACGCATATTTATCTTTTACATATATTACATCTCACTCCTAGAGATTATATTTGACTCACTAGGGGGCGCTGTCTTGATGAATAACGTTGTTTTTCAGCCGTAACTTCATGATTTCTCCAGGTGATCGATCGCGTAAAAATCCTATTTGACTTTAAAAGTTCCTATTTCATCAGGAGAAAATGAGATATTTCCTAATTTTCATCATGTTTTTTGGACATAAATTCACATTTTATTGGAGGAGCTCAATAAGGGGGACTGATTGTAGAAGGCAGGGGATCAGGGTCTTTCGGGGACGACAGCGTGGGTCAGAATTCAGAATACTGTGATGAGAAAACAGAAGCTACAGTAAAACAATTAAGATTTAAAAGTCTATAAAAGTTTGAGGACCTTCAGTTTGGATTGTTTACAAAAACAGTTGCGACACTGATGATGTCAGCAGAAAGATTCTGGGTTCGAATCCCGACTCGGTACCTCCTGGAATAAGTTCCTTCTTCAAACAGTCTGCAGAGATGAATGTGAGTGTTTGGTGTCTCTTCATGAGTCGGGCCAGAGAAGAACTGTTGACCCGTCCAGAGTTTACCCCACCTCTCTTAACTCTATGGGGTCAAAGGTCACATAGGCACTAAACATTTACAGTACATGGCAAATTATATCAAGTTTGACATTTTAATGTCCTTTCAATGAACCTGTTTATAATATGTAGCAGCATGTATATGATAAAGAGTAAGGGGCCGAGGACGGGGCCTTGGGGGACACCACAGGTCAAAGGGGCCACCGAGGAGGAATCATTAACCACGACTACTGAGAAAGTCTTATTCAAGACATTTTTCCATAGTTTTTATTTTCTTGGCGAGGGTATTTAATATACATACGTTGCAAATTTGACCATGTTTAACCTAAAATCAGAATAAATGTATAAAAGTATTTGAACTTTGATATCGCTGTGTAAGAAGTCGGGTTTGTTCAGAAGAAAGAACCGGACAGAAATCTTCTCTGTCGTGGAGCAGGAGATGCTCTAAAGACGGATTTAAAGGTCACATGATGTAGATGGACGCTTATATCATCCACATTGATGCTTAAGTAATCTGATTACTTTATTAATACATCAGCGGTGTTTTTTCTTATCAAAATTACAACTTTTGTTTCTGGTAAAATTACAAATATTTTGTTGTTCTCTTAATTCCTTTAATGTTTCTTTGTGGTTGAAGCTCGGGGCTCAGTGGGCTGAACAGAGATGCCGAAGTGGAAGGCGCAGGAGACCAGCGGCCACAGAGTATCTGAGAGATTCTCAGAGGGTTCGTTGGAGTTGTCGGCTTATTTAGAGGTCGGCAATAACTCAGACATAAATGGAGAAACCCGCCTGATTTGTTCCTAAATCTAAGGTTCTGTTGGTTCTGGTGGAGGTTTGAGTTCTCCGAGGGATTTTTTTCTAATATTAGAAAGTCAAAATGGCTAAATGGTTGATTATGAAAGTAGAAATGTCCAGAGTGTGATGAATGGACTGGCTTAATTCAATTAGTCACATAACGTAAATATTTAAAGGCTATGTAAAAATCTCTGGTGGTTCTGAGGAATTCTCACAACTCCAATCAAAACCAGTCCCTGGTGGATCTGTACTCTTACTTGTGTCCGCGGCTTCAAATATTTAAGCGTGGTTGTTGTGTAAACAGGCCGCTGGCAGTGAAGAGGATGCTCTGTGCTCGGCTGTGCGTGTCGTTATATTTATAACTTGGTCCTGATTGGCCGAGAGCTCGCCATCAGGGTCGCTGCTGTGTATATAAATACGCCGAGTTCCCACAACGAACCCGTAACAGCTCACTAAGCGTTTGGAGGTGAAGCAGGCGTGACAGAGGGCATTAGTTTGGTACTTCATGATTGAGTGTGTTTACTCCTGGTGTTTTTAGGTTGGCATCCAGTCAGGTTCTGCTCACAGCCTGGGTCCAGGCCCGGCCGTGTCGACCTTGGCACGGGCCGCTGGGATGGCAGCGCCAAGGAGGCATTCAAGAAAATAAACAACGCAGTTAATAAAGATCGCAGCCCTCTGCCAGGACCACTAGTGACTTACGTAATCCCAGCCTCTTGGAGAGCATGAGGGAGTGGAGACCCGCGGAGGGGGGTGAGGGGGGGCGAGGGCGTCAAGACTTTGAAGGACCAGAAAGCAAAAGGCTTTGATGTTGTGCCTTAAAGTTGAAATACACCAAATTTTAAAAGGAGCACAAGTTTGTGACCCATGAAATTGTTTCTAACATGCGAGTAAACCTGAGCTGGTTTACCTAAAACTGAGAACTTGTCGTTGCTCTGCTGACGTCGGGTGTTTTGTGAGTCCTGAGGAATGTTCAGATTTGTTGTATTACATGGGTTCAAACTCTGGCCCCCTCAAGCTCATGCTCCATATATGACCTCCACTGGAGGTCGCCCTTCCGTTTTTTCAATGCCGAGACTCAAACAGGACCTACAAGGGACCTCAGGGGAGTCCAAACAGCCCCTAAGGTACTTTAGCCCCAAGGTATGGGGTTCAGGAGAAGCTCAGGGTCCTCCAGGGTTCAAACTCCAGGGTGCTGTGAAATGACATCAGTCCAGAGAGGTCACATGACTCATGACTCATGAAAAGCCCACAACCATGGGGTTTTACAACCCCATGGTTGTGGTTGTGGGCTTTTCCTCACAACCCCATGAGGAAAAGCCCATGGGGTTGGCCTTTTATCTTGGAAGATGGGATGCGGCTTCTACTGCATCCATGGGCCTCTACCCCCTTCGTCGTGGTAGAGGCCATCGGGTGACAGGCGATGTGGTGGTCAGTCAGGCAGATCTAGACCCCTAGTGGTGAACCACAGGAACCGCTTGCAACTTTCCCAGGAAAAATTTGGCAGTTGTGTTTAAGATTTTGAACTAGTCACCCATCTAGACCACCTTCTTCCCTCTCCTGACCGTAACCCCACTCTGGACTCTAAGTTGATTGATTGTAAAAAACAAAGTTGGTCCTGAGGCAGGGGGTCATCGAAGGAACTGAGGTGACAACTCTGGATCATTGTGTACGCCTCCTTTTATGGGGGGGCAGGCAGGTATCTAATAAGGTTGTGTTCTGCATGACTACCTGGGTGACTTGATTCCCGGGACCGCCGCTATGTTGGCCCCCTTATTTCAAGAGTAAAAGCATGACTATGAACCATGAACACGGCACCCCAGCCATGGAAAGAATATTGAATTATTTACATTATGTTGTGATTTTGTATGATGCAATGTTTATTCAAACTAAAGAATCCTAAATTTTGAAATCAGAATGACAAAATATTAGAAAAAGAATATTTAAAAACCATCAATCTCAAAAAGAATACTTTAAAATCTGGTTAAAAAAATGTAATCGTCATTGATAAATGAAAAAAAAAATTTGCATTACCCTTATCTTTAATATAATATTATGTTTCGGTAGCAACAAATTTTGGGCAAAGAAAAATATAAGAAAACTTTCTGAAAATACAAACTACAACTTTACAGAATATTAACTTTAAAATGACTAAAAATCAAATACACAAAAACATCTGGGGGAATGATCTTTATTTTATTTGTAATTTTATTTTTCATTATTCATTCTCAGCTAAAACCATGAAACATCGTATTATAGCATTTACTATACGACTAATGTAAATAGATGCTAAGCGCCCCTCCGGCCACCAGGGGGCCCCCAAGAACTCTTAATGTCTCAAAACAGAGTTTTTGTTTTGTTTTTTTCCGGCTTTTTATTTTGTATTGTGTAGTTAATAATTCATCAATGCTTCTTTTTTATTTTCATTTACACATGTTGTACGATGATTATGAAAAAATAATAGAAAAATACTTGAAAATAAAATTCAGTCTTTCTACGGTATTCAAAGAACAAAAGACAGAAATAAATAAAATATAAAAAAAAATAATTAAATGAAATATAAGAAAATAAAAAAATATAAAATAAATATATAAATACATATGTCTTTAATTTCTTTTCATTTATTTTTTCAAACTGCTCCAGAAAGCCAAGAAACACATTTGTGTTGGAGAAATAAGATATTCAGGTAGTTTCTAAGATCAAGAATTAAACAAAGAGTATTTCCAAGTTAAAGTTTTTGTGATTTCATGTGTCCCGGTGGTTTCTGCATCTTCTCCCCATGGATGTTTGGGTCACTGCAGCTTCTATAGTTTCTATCCGCAGACCAAAAACACGCACGATAGGTGAACTGATGAATCTAAATTGAGACTAGAAAAAGAGAGAGCTCCTCTCTCATTCTCTTCATGTGTCCAGCACATTATTTTATTCTCTGCTCCACTTCTGTTTGTGATTTACATACATTATTACACCGTTTCCCGTTCTCTCCAGTATAAAACATCAAAGGAATAAAAAAAATCCTCCAGATTCCTCCATTGTGAGTTTTCTTTCTCCTTTTTTTTTCCTCTAACTTTTCTGCACATATATTTTGTATTTAGTGCTAAAATCGGTCAAAACCATTTCTTGATAATACATGCATTTTGATCCGGCAGCAAATAAGGTTGTTTTTTTCCCCTGCATGTGGTCATGTGACCTTCACCAGCCCTCTTTCAAAGACAAGCCTATTACTTTTCATTTGGAACTAATACATTTCTCTTTTCGTGGTGGGCCTTATGTGAGACACAGAGACGAGACAAGACAAACGAGGACAGGAGGACATGCAGTTAGTCTCAACGAGCTGCGTAGGCATCTTTGTTTCATGCACTCTCTCTCTATCTATTAATGTCTTTGACTTTCTAATACTAGAAAAAGCAGACTGTGAGCACAAACCTCCAGATTGCTCCTTTAGTTTCTGAGTTATTGCCAGCCTCTAAATCTACCGACAACTCCAACAAACTCTCTGAGTATCTCTCAGATACTCTGTAGCCGCTTGTCTTTCTGCACTTTCCACTTCAGCGTCCGTGTTCGGCCCACTAAAAGCTCAGCTCCACCCCAAATGAAACACCAAACGATCAAAGGCAGCAATAGTCACATTGTGACGTCACTACTCCAAATGGCTTATTATATTATTTTATTTTATTCTTAATGCTCCGAAACACAATTGTCACCAAAATGTAATCACCTCTAGGATTATACCAAAATCTACAGCGGGGTAAAACAATCTGTTGTTTGTTTGTTTGTGGCCATGATGTCTGTAATCTTACCTACAGATAAACAAACAAACAGACAAACAAACAAACACAGTGAAAACATAACCTCTTAACTCTCCTTTGATGTTCAGAAGTAGGTTTTGGCCCTCGGCGAAGGTTTTTCCCCCCTGAATGCTTTTATTACTCTCTTTGTTTTTATTTATTTCACACCATCAATGAAAGACATGAGATGGAAATCTAAAAAAAGAAAAAGTCTGTGTGAAGATGTGGAAAAGTGTAAAGAGCCGAGATAAAAAAAAAACACCTAAGAGTTGAATAAGAACAATAAAGTGCTTTTATTCATTTCCTTTCATTTAAAAGTCTTTTCTTCTTTCACAGATAATGACCAAACGTAATCCGATGTATTTTCAACAATAACGTTGTCATTCTATAAAATAATTCCAAAAACAACGGAGTCACAACTGACCAGGAGATTTTGTGTATAAATGAAGATTGTCAGACTGTGTAGTTATGTAAGAATTCAAATTATGAATATCTATTAACAAAATAATGTCTAATGCTGGAGGGTAAATACCTATTTTTATATTTACATTTAAAGACAAAATGCATTATTTAAAATTTTAAGTTAGTCTTTTTTAGTTTTTCAAATTTGGATAAAGAGGAAAATCTAATAAACTGTATATTAACTTATACAGCAGGAATATTTAGTGGAGATAAGATGAATAATTCCCTGCTAAGACAATATAAGAAAAAAATGATCATCATGACTTTCTATCTGAGGCTTGTTGCGATGCGTACCACAGCAGCGTTGACGTCTAGCGTCACATTTAAAGTATGCATCTAGTAATTCTTTGATATATGGCGCAAAACTTTTCCTGCCCTTTTCATGAGGGGTAAGGAGATCCCCCGCCTCACCGTCTCCACCCGCCCGCATCAGTTTTCCTCTTCTTCAACTTAGAAGCTAACTGCTAGCTGCTTTTTGAAGTTTTTCTGTAATTTCCGATTCATTCATAAAGCGTCACAACCCCATCCTGACTTTTCACGGCGTAGATGGAGCTTCAGTTTCAACGAGACGAGCCGCTGCTCCTTCCCGTCTGAAGGAGCCAGTTGAGGTGGTTCGGGCATCAAAGTAGGAAGCCTCCCTTTGGAGGTCTTTCATGTATGTCCAACGGGGAAGTGACCCCGAGGTCGACCCAGAACTAGTTGGTGAGAATTTATTTCACTTCTGGCCTTCGAATGCCTCAGGATCCCCCAGGATGAGCTGGAGAGTGTTGCTATGGAGAGGGATATCTGGAAATCTCTTCTGAGCCTGCTGTCAACGCCACCGCCACCGCCACCGCCACCGCCACCGCCACCGCCACCGCCACCCATGTAAATATGCTGAGCAGCATCGGTATATAAGCTAATAGAAACCCCTCTGCTTGTTTGTCGTGACTTATTCCCACAAACCTGCACACGTAGACCCAAACGTAGTTCCAAGCAGGTTCTGAGGTTGACCCGCTCAGACCCAGTGGACATGAGCAGCCCGGATAAAACCTGACTGATGGAATGTCACTTCTGCGTTACAGAGCAGGTGTTTCCCTTCCCAGTGCTCCCATTGTGTCACAGAAGTTTGGTCCCGTTTGTCTCCTCTACGCCATAAATCCCCACAGCTGGTCGGGGCTAAAGATCTTCTGGACTATATTAAGCTGTTTGCTGTTGAGAGAACTTGCCGTCGCATTCCCCTCGTGAAGAGAAGCGGTTACATAATGTGAAGTTAGACAGATTCTGTCAAGAGGCAGTCAGGGAGAGAAGGATGAATCAAAGACGTTGGAGCAGCAGTACTTCATTTAGCATGGAGAATAAATCAGAAACCTCTTGCGTCTGCGGTTTTTAGGGGGGTAGGATTGTCATGCCAGAGACAATTAACGTACTGCTGGAGAACTGAGCCAAGATAAACCATTAGTCTCTGAATACGACGAGGAGTAGAGTGTTGGCAGAACATCCGCTGCATGCAGAACATTTTTAAGGTTCTGAGCAGACAAGCAGGAATGCATTACACCAGACGCAGCGTAGAGATGTGTCCCCATGTGTCCAATACCACAGTGGGACCCTGTCCTTTGAAAAACAAACTTCTGACAGCCATATGGGGCCCGATGTGATCACTTATTAGCAGATCTCAAACATGTTTGCCCTTTGTTGTGGGGTCACATAAAAGAAATTAAACACTTCCATCCATCCATCCCTTTCCTTCCGCTTATCCAAGGCCCAGAAGGTCGTTTTAGGCATCTCTCTCCTCAGCAGTGCTCTCCAGCTCATCATAGGGAATCCCGAGGTGTTCCAAGGCAAAATGAGACATATTGTCCTGGGCATCCCGATCAGATGTTCTACCACCTAAACTGGCTCTTTGTAACCCGAAGGAGTAGCGGCTTCAATCCGGATTCCTCCGGATGCCTGAGCTCCATACCTTATCTCAAAGGCTGAATCCAGCCACCCTTCAAAGGAAGCTAATTTCAGCTGCTTGTATCCTAGACCTCATTCTTTCGGTCGCTACCCAGAGCTCATGACCAGAGGTGAAGGTTGGAACGTAGATGGTTTCCTTTCTAGAACTCTGTAGTAAACTCTACCAGGAAGGCTGAGAAGTGTGATCCCATCCCCCCTTTTAAAAGGTAGGACCACTCCACCAGTACTTTCCCTGTCTGCCTCACGACATTGAAAAGGCTGGTGAACCATGACCCACCAGCAATGTCCATAGCCTTCAGAAACTAAGGGTGAATCTCATCCACCTGTGGCACCTTGCCATCGTGTCGCTTCTTTACTACCTCAGTGACTTCTGCAGGGGAAATGGACGGGCCTTCACCCGAGTCTTCCAACTCTGCCTCCACAATAGACCCCATAATTTCCGGGTTCAGGATTTCCTCATATTTTTCTTTCCATCATCCGACAATATCCTTCAGTAGGAGTCAGCAGCTCTCCGCTCCAGCTGTATACAGTCTCAGTCAAGCCTCGCTTTCCATTCCTGGGTTGTCGGACGGTTTGCCAGAACTTGTCTGAGGCCGACCTTCCCCATGGCCTCCGATGATAAGACACGAAGACGATCATTGATCTTTGATCCTAGCTGGTCTGCTACCAAGTAGACTTATGTTCCTGCTCGAACATGATGTTTGTTATGAACAGTCCATGACTAACACAGAAGTCCAATAACAAAGAAAAGCTCGGGCAGGCTGGTACTAAGAATCACGCCACTCCAGGTTCCTCCATCGTTGAGGTTGCAGGAGGGAAGGCTCTGACTGCTGTTTATGCTTACGTACCAATCAAAAGTTCAGGGTATCCGGTCTTCTTGGAGTCTCTGGGTGGTGTCCTAGAAAGGGCTCCATTCGGGGACTCTATGGTTTTCCTGGATGAATAAAATAAAAAAACTTTTGTGCCACACCAGAAGAGGGTTGAGTGTTATATTGAAACAGTGATGGGTTGTTTGTACATACTGAAAATGCATCTATACACTTCTGAACAGAGACCTCAGAGGTTTTACCTGGAATCGGCTGGTGCCACTGTTCTGGTTTGGGGGTAACGGCCCCTTATGCCCCTATCCCCACTTGGAACACTTGGGCCCTCTCCTTCTACGTCAGTTCATGCTGTTCCATCAGTGCCTGGATGAAAACCTTGAATTGATGGAATGCCTGTAGAACATCAGAGCCAAGGGTATAAGAAGCACATGTGGGATCTATGGATAATGAAAGGATTCAGCTCCATTACTGACCAAGAAGTAGCTGGTACCACTCACACATTCATTTTGACTACACCCAGTGGTGGTAAGAAAAATGTCAACCATTGAGAGAGTTTTCAAAATGGGACCAGCCTCGTCATTCCACTCTGATGCATTCTGTCTTCACAGGTTGCGGCCCCTGAATTGGGACGCAGCCACAGTCTGTGTGGAGTCTGCTGTGGGTAACTGCTTTAATGGAGTTAAACATATGGTGCATTTAGGACTGCAGCTACGTCTCCTGGTCTCAGCTCTGGGTTGTCATGGCTTTGGTTCAGTGAAAAACTTCCAAATCTTTCGGTCTGGAGGCGTCTGACAAGAAATCAAAACAACCGTCAAATACTGTCCTGGAAGGCGCCGTGAAGAAATTGCAGAGGCTGGTGTCCATTGTAAACTTGGAGTTATGGTGGATTCCAGTGGTTTACCAGTTTGTGAAGTGTTTTTGTAAAGAGTGACAATGCTCAAACGCAACAGTGGAAAAAAAGAATGCAGGATTTATATTCAGCCATATCTTAGCAGAAAGTTTTGAAGCATCTGGAGCCTGGATTCATGTTGGAAAGGTGGATTATTCCGTTATCTAAGAGGCATTTTTGTGCCTCTGTGTCACCATTAGATCTGATCTTAGGTCAGGACTGCAGCTGCTGCTGCTATTTGTCCAATCTTTTTTTTTTTTTATAAAGACGAGTCCACCTCCCAGATTGGATATGCCGAGTCTCCTCAATCAGCCGGCATGATCAGATTTTCCCTCACAAATCTTTTCAGTCTGATTCATGGCTCTTCAGCGTATACTCTGCTCCCTCCTCCCCTCTGCAGGAGGCTGTGAAGGGAGGGCTGTCAGTCAAAGCCAGAGTCTAGCCTGGTTCTCCAGAGGCCGCGCTGAGCAAACAGCAGCCAACCATCATGGTTGGCACGACGGCTGCTGATGAAATGTTCAGCCTTCCCTCTGCTCAGGGACAATGACAAAAATATTCCCCATCCCGTAATCACGCTGTCCTGCATGATGAACTAAAATCCTTTGATGAACTCATAACCCCTGGCCTCTGAACATGGCGGCGGGCGGCAGCGCAGCGGCTTACGGCTCATCAATTCGGAGCTTTTTTCCGTGTGTTTTGTTCGGTGTCTCTGATGACGTTCATGCAGGTTGCTTTTATAGTCGCCACACCTTTCATCACATTTAGTACAGATGACTTTCAACACACTCACAAAATACCTGAAGACCTAGCGAGACCCAGGGGATACCTGTGGACTGGTATTGCGGTCGTCAGATGGTGCAGGAGGGGTTGATGGCCGGGTCGGCTGGTGAGACTTCTGAAACAGCGAGACGAAGCCTCCCCTGCTGAGTATATTCCTCACCATCGCAACATTCATGGGTCACAGAGGAGATGAGCTGGAACTAAACCCCCCGCTGTGTCCCGATAACTGAAACCTGGCTTCACCTGCTGTTTCCGGACGACACAGAGCAGCTAGCTTGGGGACAGAAACAACTGGGACACTGGGACAGAAACAAGAAGAGCAGAGGAGGTGGTCTTTGTATTCACAACTAGTGCTACGTCTGTCAACCCCGACAGCAAGGGTCTATCCCCTAAAAGTCCCCAATACCCTGCGTAGTACAAGCTATCCCCTTGATTGATCTTGTTTGATTAACATATAAAATGTGAAGTTATGTTCATGGTATTTTTTAATAAGAGAGCTCCCCCTAGTGAATAAAATATGTTGTTGAGAGTAAAACACAGGGTATAATAGATAGATTTCCTCAAGTCGATCCGTATGCTTCAAATTTGGATTAAATCGGACCAACGATCGAGCAATTGTGGCACGGAAACTTTTGGAGATAAAGCTCCCCCTAGTGTCAGAAATATGTAGTTGACCTTTTCCAAATGAATTCAGTTCTTTTTTGCACTAAGACGAAGAGAATTTGATGACGATTCCAGTATATCCCTGAACATAGATATCTGCTGAGCATTAGTTCTACAAAGAAGACAAACAGAAGGGATTCTTTAAAGACCACCGGGTGCTAACATTAGCACAGCGCTCACTCTGAGGCTAAACGCCGCAGACAAAAAGCAGCGCTCCTCCCCGATGGTCTTCATATTATACCCAGAGATTTAATCTGGCAAATACGAGGTAGGTACGTCCAAAACTCTTCTAGTGTCTGACTAGATGGGAGAACCCACTCCCATTCCCACGGAGTCATACCTCCCCCTCACCGAGGCCAGTCAGACCACCTTTCTCTGGCACACCCCCCTCTCAGGAGGAGGAGAGGGTCACACATAAAGACTGTAAAAATCCGTGATATCACTTTCTCAGCCTCACAACTGCAAACACGCTGAATACGCAGACTGTTCTGTCCTACATCAACTCCAGTGTCGGTGTCACTGTGGATAAATGCCACAGCATCTTCCCCAACCAGAAACCCTGGATGACCAGGTAATATCTGACCCTGGATGACGAGGGCCGGGGTCAGATCACACCTCGGAGCCGGTACACTGCCGTCGGATCAGGTGACCGAGTTCTCTCCCTGTATCCCAGCGCCGCTAAAGCCGTTCTGAATGGAGGTTTCAGGGACGCTAAAGCAGACAATAAGAGGAGGATAGAGGGTCCCCTCTCAGGGAAATGACCTCCGACAGGTGAGGCAGGACCAACTGACCGTCACTGAGTGCAGGTGCTGTGACTTCACCACTGGGAGTAACCACTCTACCCAACAACTTCTTTGCACGTTATGAGGCAACATGGAAGAACACAATCGGGCCACGTCGGCCTGGACCAAACGCCCGGCTGTGTTATGATGCTTTCAAGGACCACAGCTCAGCGTGTGATGTTATAATTCTAGTCAGTAAACCGAAATGTTACTTTCCTTTATCGCTTTAAGTTACAGAACAGTACAATAATCTAGTTCTTGCATGGCACGCTCTTAATTTCGTTGTACGCTGTTTAATTAATCCTAACACCTTCCTTATAAGGAAGGTGCTAGCATACGGATGTCACACACCAGCAGCTGTCACTCAGCATGTAAGAGTGTACTTCTAATCAGTAAACTGTCAGACCCCTCTACATCAACGGTGATTGGAGGGGATGCAGACCTCCAGATCTGTGCTGACCCGTCCTGCACCGCCAAAACCACGACAGACTTCACGAGACACAGCAGGAAACAAAACCTGGGTGAAGAGCTGCTGGTGACCTCCTGGTGCTCTTATTTTGAAAGGATGGCGGTGTTCTGCATCAAAGGGTGGTATTTAAGCTGCATTGAGGCTGTCAGTCAAACGTTATTGAACACGTCATAATGTGATCCTGAAAGTTGGTTATTTTCTGGCATGACAGTGAAGCTCGTCTGTAGAGAAAGAAGACGGGAGGGAAAAGAGGAGCGGTTGAAATCGAACAAGGACTGCAGAGACGTGAGAAATAAGGGAATGAAACACAAAAAAAAAGCAGAGGATATTAACGGGCAAAATAAATCAAAGAAATCCTGACAGGAAATGTAAAGCGCAACAATTCAAGACAATACAAGAAACGGACTTTTAAAATTAAACAGGAAGTGAAACACAAATCATAGAACGATAACCAAAGTAAACCTTCAAAGCAAGAGCAAAGAACTAATAACAGAAACAAATGTTTTAAGCTCACCTTCAGAACAACCAAAGCCCAGGTTTAGGATCAATTGCTGCAGATATTTCTATTAATGTCTGAGTTATTACCAGCCTCTAAATCTACCGACAACTCCAACAAACTCTCTGAGTATCTCTCAGATACTCTGTAGCCGCTCTTAACCGGCGCCTTCCACTTCAGCGTCTCTATTCAGCCCACTGAGACCCAAGCTCCACCCCCAAAGAAAACATCACAGGGATCAAAGGATGAAAGGCAGCAATTGCCACATTATGTCGTCATTACCGGCTTATTATTTGATTCTATTTTCAAATGCCGCATTTCGTAATATTTAGAATAGAATCAAATAATATGCCGGTAATAATAACACGTCTAACATCACCGAACTTTAACCACCTCCAGGATTCTAGAAAAACTACCTGTCCACAAAGACGGACAGACTGACAAACAAGCAAACAAACAGACAGACAGACAAACAAACAGACAAACAGACAGACAAACAAACAAATAAACAAACAAACAAACAGACAAACAGACAAACAAACAGACAAACAAACAAACAGACAAACAAACAGACAAACAGACAAACAAACAAACAAACAAACAGACAAACAAACAGACAAACACACGGGAGTGAAAACACCTCCTTGGTGGATGTAATAGAAACAGAGTCAGGACAAACTTCTTCCGGCCGTCTGGACCGTCTGTAGGTCTGAAGAGACGAGGTTCAAAGCCGTGGAGATGATTAATTATTTCTAATCTATTTTCCACGTTCTTGACTCGCCTGGCATTTTAAATAACCTTTTATTTTCCCTGGTTCTGATCTAGCAGCTCCTGTTTTTGTCTATTAATGTTACTGAAGTTCTTGACGTGGGCGCGGCGTCTTTTTTTACCCATCATCCCACAGTAATAATTCACTTTATGGCAGCGATAGCTAAAAATCCATGAAGCCGTGGACGGAACTAAACTTACTGAACAAACAATGTTTCTATTCAGGACCCGTCTGCAGCCGCGACGTCTCAGCGGGCAGATACCCGTGTCAACCGCCGGCCCACAAACACCATCCGTCAAACCGTCAGGAGCGACGCCGTGGTCTGGAAATGATGAACGGAGTTATTTCGGATCATTTCAGGACTGAAGACCTTTACGCTGAGATTGGTTTGACTTCGACAACATCTTGTTTTAATGGCATTAAAGCGGAGTAACTGTTGTGGTCACATGTCTGGAAATGTTGCCACAGGCATCTGAGAGGACATCCCTCCTGATGTCTGCTGGGACAGCTGTGAGGTTCTGCTGTGCGCTCTTAGAGAACATCTGCGTCTTGAGTCAGGATCCTTCACTTGGTGTTCTGACCCGATGGATTAGATGTGATTCTCCGTTCTGACACAAACTTCACCTTCCGACTGACTTCATTAAACCTGCATCAGAATTATTACAGAAACATCATCACCTTACGAAAGATCCTTCCTTTTCAAAGCGATAACTCAATAACTCATCGGATCAATTTCAAATCTTAGTCCAATATTGACCTAATTGTGAGGAAGAACAGGAGTGAGTTTGAAAAAGCTCGGTTGTATATTGCTGACACTAGGTGGAGATTTATTTCAAAAAGTTTCCGGCCATATTTTCATGTTTTCACTTTAATAGTACATATTTTAGCCACAAGGGGGCGCTTCTTATGAAAAACAGTCCAAATTAGGTGCATATGAATACATTTAAGGAGATTCATCTTCTAAAAATCAAACTTTCCTCAAGAAGTTCATATTTTACTCACCAGGGGGAGCTTTTTCTTTTTATTGAAAACACTGTTGACCGGACAAAACTCAGAAACTATTATATGCAACATTTTAAAATTTTATTTTCACATACACCTTAGTGTGAGGAAGAACTGGATTGATTTTTGGAGGGATCGGCTGTACAATTCTGACACTAGGGGGAGATTTATCCCAAAGCTTTTTGGAAAAATAATTTCTCAACCGTTTTTTGCCCAAATTTGGTATCGATGAATTCCCTCCAGGAGATTTATCAAGTTCCCAGATTTTACGCTAGTAGTTCATAAATTACTCACTAAGTATCTTTTTTTTTCTATAAAGAATACTGTTAACGTAAAGTCACATGTCATATGAGGAGTTCAATCTGCAGGGGGGTTGATTGCACATCGCAGGGGTTTGGGGCCCCTCTATCAACTTGAGGGGCCCCATGAGACGCCCGGATGGAGGGAACAGCACCAGTCATAGAACCTCCCTGCTAGAAGACGTGTTTGGATCCTGACGCGGCCGTCAGAGAGGTCTTTCCTGGAGGAGGTGGCCATGTGTCCGTCAGACAGACAGACTGTGGACAGGTCTGTCCTCCAGCGGTGGCGTCCTCTCGCCGTCTTCTGTTGAGCAGATGTTTCTCCTGGCGCCTTTGCTGATTGAAAGGCTGCGAGATCTCCAAGGTTTGATTCTCCTGCTGGCCCATGTGAGGAGTTCCAGAACAGAACCTCCAGTACAGAAGACGTGTGACGTGGTCCGTAACTCTGGAAGGCCGGCGTTCGTTGGTCTGACTCTGATCCAGACTAAAACACTGAGACTAACTTTAGTCTAAAAAACATTTTGTCTGTGTCTCATTTTATGATTTTAACTCTTCAAAGAGAGATGAAACAACCCGAATGACACAAACTGGACCAAAAAGGTTCTCTAACCCCAACTGGGTCGGTGTGAGCTTCAACTGTTCTACAGAACTGAGTGAATAACTGGTTCCAGCTGGACTGGACACGCCCACACCTGAGGCCTCGTCTATAAAGGCGGCGTACGCTCTGAAGAACGCAAACGCCACTTTCAGCGCAACCCGTGGGATTTATGAAAAACAAACTTGATGGGCGAATGTGCGGTCCTCTCTGACCCCTGACCTCTGACCCAGTTTCATACGAGTTTGATTGATCGTGGCCGAAGGATAAATACAAACAGAATATCCCCAAACATATTTAAATTCATTCCCGTGAATAAAAAAGTCAACCGTTGGACAAAAACGAGAACTAAAATCATTGTGCTGCTCCGGTGGCCCGACAACAACATCATGTTTGAGATACTGTGTTTCAAAATGTGTCAATAATAATAATAATAACAACACTCCTGTTACATTATTACAATTAGTGATGTATAGTATAATGTAAACATCACTATAAACATCACTATAAAACATGTAAACATGACAATAAACACTTTGAACATCACAATGAACACTGTAAACAAGACTATGAACACTATATACTGTACATCATTATAAATATCACTATAAACACTATAAACAGGACTGTAAAACATGTAAACATGACTATAAACACTGGAAATATCACTGGAAACAGTGTAAACGTGACTATTAACCCTATAAACATGACTAAAATCACTATGAACATCACTATAAACACTATAAACATAAATAAACACTAAATATCATTTAAAACACTGTAAACATGACTATAAACACTGTAAACATGACTATAAACACTATCAACATCACTATAAACACTATCAACATCACTATAAACACTGTAAACATGATTAAAAAACATGTAAACATGACTAGAAACACTGTTGACATGACTCTACCACTATAGAAAGCAATAAACACTATAAACATCCCTATACAAATTATAATCACTACTATGGAAACTATAAATATCAATATAAACACTGTTAACAAGACTATAAACACTGCTATCACCAATAAACACCATAAACATTACTATAAAGATTATTATCACTACTATTAAAACTATAAACATCACTTTACAAACTCTAATCATGACTATAAACACTATAAAAATGACTATAAACACTGTAAACATCATTATAAACACTCTAAACATGACTATCAAAATATGTTCACATGATTTTAAACATTATAAATATTATAAACACTATAATCATCACTATAAACACTGTAAAAATTTCTAAAAACACTGTTAACATGACCATAAACACTATAGACATCACTATAAACACTGTAAACAAGACAATGAACACTAAAATCATTATTATCAAACATGTAAACATGAC
>JBBDHG010000136.1:462500-480000 GCA_037951165.1 Lophius americanus
AACATCAATATAAACACTATAATCATCACTTTAAACACTATAAATATCAATATAAACACTATAAACGCTATAAACATCAATATAAACACTATAAATATCAATATATACCATATAAACACTATAAACATCAATATAAACACTATAAAGATCGATATAAACACTAAAAACACCATAAACATTAATATAAACATTATGAAGATCGATATAAACACTATAAATATCAATATAAACATCAATATAAACCCTATAATCATCACTATAAACACTATAAACATTAATTTAAAACAATATAAACACTATAAATATAAATATAAACACTATAAACATCAATATAAACACTATAAACACTATAAACATTAATATAAACACTATAAAATCCATATTTATCCCTGATAAAAGTCTTCAAAGACTGCAGTATGTTCAAAACAGTGCTGGAAGGATCCTGATGAGAGTTCGTAAACGCGAACACATCACCCCTGTTCTTCATCACTTCATTGGCTTCCCATCTCCACCAGGATTGATCATAAGATCTCTCTCCTCACTCACCAGTGCATCCATGGTAACGCACCCCCCTACCTGAAAGAACTACTCACCCCACTGACCTCGACACGATCCCTTCATTCTACCATGTCATACCGCCTCCTCCTTCCCCGGACTAAGCTCAGAACCACGGGTGATCGGGCTTTCTGTTCTGCTGCCCCTCGTCTGTGGAATGCCCTCCCTGACCATCTCAGGGCTCCACAGATGACTGACACATTTAAAAAAGGACTTAAAACTTTCCTTTTTTGCAGAACCTATAACTATAATTAACATTAATGCTTTTGGTCATGTTTTTATATAGTTATTATTTTTTATTTTTTTATTGATGCTTTTATCTGCTTTTACTTTGTAGCACTTTGAGATTTGATCCAAATGTAAAGTGCATTATAAATTAAATGTATTATTATTATTATTAATATAAACACTATATAGATCGATATAAAACACAATAAACATTACACATGTCACTATAAACACTATAACATCTATATAAACATTATAAACATTGTAAATGTCACTATAGACACTATAAACATTATAAATGTCACTATAATCACTATAAACATATAGTGGACATACATAAACTTACATAAACTCAGGGTGAACGGCATACTGCCATGACCGGTCGGGTTTGGAGGGAGGGAGGAGAGAGAGAGAGAGAGAGAGAGAGAGAGAGAGAGAGAGAGAGAGAGAGAGAAGCAATGATATCAGTTAATGCCGATCCACTTACTTCCTCTTCTTCAGGTTTGGGTTGCGGCGGCGGCAGTGATCTCAGGTTGATAATAACAATAATAGTAATATAACATTAATCAATAGTTTATGGGGAAATACTATACAATAACAATAATAATGATAACAACAATAATCATCATCATGATCATCCTGTATTCAGTGGACATCAAGCAGGTCCACAGCAGCAGAACCATCACCAACCATGTGACATACATTAATCCAGTAATATGTATTAATCCAGTAACATGCATTAATCCAGTAACATGCATTAATCCAGTAACATGTATTAACCCAGTAACATGCATTAATCCAGTGACATACATTAATCCAGTAACATGTATTAATCCAGTGACATACATTAATCCAGTAACATGCATTAATCCAGTGACATACATTAATCCAGTAACATGTATTAATCCAGTAACATACATTAATCCAGTAACATGTATTAATCCAGTGACATACATTAATCCAGTAACATGCATTAATCCAGTGACATACATTAATCCAGTAACATGTATTAATCCAGTAACATACATTAATCCAGTAACATGCATTAATCCAGTGACATACATTAATCCAGTAACATGTATTAATCCAGTAACATGTATTCATCCAGTGACATACATTATTCCAGTAACATACATTAATCCAGTAACATGCATTAATCCAGTGACATACATTAATCCAGTGACATGCATTAATCCAGTAACATGTATTAATCCAGTGACATACATTAATCCAGTTACATGCATTAATCCAGTAATATGTATTAATCCAGTGACATACATTAATCCAGTTACATGCATTAATCCAGTAACATGCATTAATACAGTGACATACATTAATCCAGTAACATGTATTAATCCAGTAACATGTATTAATCCAGTGACATACATTAATCCAGTAACATACATTAATCCAGTAACATGCATTAATCCAGTAACATGCATTAATCCAGTGACATACATTAATCCAGTAACATACATTAATCCAGTAACATGTATTGATCCAGTAACATGTATTAATCCAGTAACATGTATTAATCCAGTAACATGCATTAATCCAGTGACATACATTAATCCAGTAACATGCATTAATCCAGTGACATACATTAATCCAGTAACATGCATTAATCCATTGACATACATTAATCCAGTAACATGCATTAATCCAGTAACATGCATTAATCCAGTGACATACATTAATCAAGTAACATGCTTTAATCCAGTGACATACATTAATCCAGTATCATACATTAATCCAGTAACATGTGTTAATCCAGTAACATGTATTAATCCAGTAACATGCATTAATCCAGTAACATGTATTAATCCAGTAACATGTATTAATCCAGTAACATGCATTAATCCAGTAACATGTATTAATCCAGTAACATGTATTAATCCAGTAACATGTATTAATCCAGTAACATGCATTAATCCAGTGACATACATTAATCCAGTAACATGCATTTATCCAGTAACATGTATTAATCCAGTAACATGCATTAATCAAGTAACATGCATTAATCCAGTAACATGTGTTAATCCAGTAACACGTATTAATCCAGTAACATACATTAATCCAGTATCATACATTAATCCAGTAACATGTATTAATCCAGTAACATGCATTAATCCAGTAACATGTATTAATCCAGTAACATGTATTAATCCAGTAACATGCATTGATCCAGTAACATGCATTAATCCAGTGACATACATTAATCTAGTAACATATGACATACCATCGAGTCACAATAAAAGCGTAAAAGGAGAAAACGGTCATGAACAGAATAAAGGAGTATTTCACATTAAATGTGATCGACTTCATGTGTTTCCTTGTTTTTAACGCAGCAGCACCGACACACGTTTATCGGCTGGAGGAAGTGAACGCACCTCGCCAAGTAACAAAAACGTGCGTTCTTTTTACTAACACGTTTATTATTCATTTTAAAGATTTATGAACTAGTTTCCTCCTGTTCTCCTCTAAGGATTAAACCTAATGTTTATCAGAGTGACTGGATGAACGATGATTAAAAGAGGAACAGGAGAAGAACTGGCGCTATCGACATTCCTGCTATTGCAGTGCATTCTGGGAGTATCTGTGGCATTTGTACTGTATACCATAAGGCCTGTTACTATATACATTAAATATTGTCACGCGGGCTAGATACAGTTGTCGAGGGTCTTGTCAAACTAACTTTAATGGACTTTAGTTCTGACCGAGCTCAGCCTGAGAGACTAAAACGATATCTGGGTCCAGTTGTGTAGGAGATACAGGTGAATTATGTAGATAACATCTGATTTATGACATATTTAAGAGGGAACACGGATCGCTTCTCCTGAGAAGCGTCTCATGCAGCTCAAAGATCTTCATTCCGAGCTGGACTGGCTGAAACCAAACCGAGTTTCCACGTAGTGCGGAGATCGGATGAGGAGCTCATGGAGCTGGAGGCGACCCAGAGAAGATCCATTTCTCCTCTGCGTCAATGGCAGCCGCTCGACGTGGTTTAGAAAGCCGATCTCGATGTCTCCCGGACTCCTTCCTCGCTTTGGAGGGTTTCCTGGCTGCATCCAGCTGGTGGGGGACCAAGAACAGTCTGGAGATTGAATGTCTGATCCGTCTGTGGGGCGTCTCGGGGTCCTCCAGGCGGAGCTGGAAACAATGCTGGGAGAGGAATACTCGGAATGCTTAGAAGAAGACTCGCTTCCCCCCAAAGGGCCAGAACATTATGGGATACATTCATTGTTCCCTGTTTTATTTTGAAAGTTTATTTTCTCGTGTCATGTTTTTTCATTCAGATTTCCTCTGTCCTTTCCCTCCTTCGTATTTCGTACGATCGGTTTCAAATACATCTTGTTCTCACTCATGTCTCATTATCCTCTCTTCCTTCCCTTTACTCGTTAACGTCTCCTTGTTTTTATGGTCTATATTCTCACCTGTGTCTCATATAATCTACTACCTGTGTATATATTTTGTATTTTCACCTGTGTCTCCATACCCTCTCCTTCTTGTGCATATAGCCAATGTTTTCACCTGCGCCTCATTGTCCTTCTCTCCTTCTGTATATAGTCTGTGTTCGGACCCATGTCTCATTACCCCATCATTCTTCAATCAATCAATCATTCTTTATTTATATAGCGCCAATTCACAACAACAGTTGTCTGAAGGTGTTTTCCAGAAAGATCAGGTCTAGAACAAACTCTTTATATAATTATCTACAGACCCAACAAATTCCTCCTTGAGCAGCACTTGGAGACAATGGCGAGAAAAAACTGCCGTTTAACGGGCAGAAACCTCGAGCAGATCCAAGACTCAGGGGGGACGGCCTACTGCCATGACCGGTCAGGTTTGAAAAAAAAGAGAGTGAGAGCGAGAAAGAGAGAGAGAGAGACACAGGTGAGGAGAGATACAGACGGGGGAGAAGCAGCAAAGATATCAGCTATAATCCACTTTCTCCAACATCTCCATGGTCGGTAATAACATTAATATTAATGTAACATATAGTGATAGTTTATGGGGAAATACTATACAATAATAATAATAATAATAATGAGAACAACAATAATCATCATCATGAGTATCTTGTGATCAGTGGACATCCAGCAGGTCCACAGCAGCAGAACCATCACCAACCATGTGACCTTACAGGGCGAGAAAACACAAAGACTCCTGGGAAGAAGTCAAGTTAGTAACATGCATTAATCCAGTAACATGCATTAATCCAGTAACATGCATTAATCTAGTAAAATGTATTAATCCAGTAACATGCATTAATCTAGCAACATGTATTAATCCAGTAACATGCATTAATCCAGTAACATGCATTAATCTAGTAACATGTATTAATCCAGTAACATGCATTAATCTAGTAACATGTATTAATCCAGTAACATGTATTAATCCAGTAACATGCATTAATCCAGTAACATGTATTAATCGAGTAACATGCATTAATCCAGTAACATGCATTAATCCAGTAACATGTATTAAAGTTAGAGGGATGTATAAAGAGGGACAGTGAGAGAGGGTGAGAGAAAAGCTCAGTGCATCATGGGAGATCCCCTAGCAGTCTAAACCTATAGCAGTATAGCTAAGAGCTAGCTTATGCCAGCCTTAATTATAAACTTTATCATAAAGTTTTAAATCTACTTATAAATGTAGAGAGGGTCTCTGCCCCCCGAACCAAGATTGGGAGATGGTTTCACAGGAGAGGAGCCTGATAGCTGAAGGTTCTGGCTCCTATTCTACTTCTGGAGACTTTTGGACTAACAGTAACCCTGCATGCTGGGAGTACAGAGTTCTGATTGGACAATATGGAACTATGAGCTCCTTCAGATACGTCAGATACAGATACAGATACAGATACAGATACAGAGTCGTCCCCGATAGTAAGGGTAAAACCGTGAAAAGTCCTAAATCCCTTGCTTTATACTAGAAACCCCCTCTTTTAGGAAAGAAAGCTCCCCCTAGTGAGAAGAATATGAACTACTGGAGTAAAACATGATGTTACAAGATAGATCTCCTCCAGTCGATTCATCACAGATAAAGCTCCCCCTAGTGTCAGAAATATCCAACCGACCTTTCCCCAAAACACTCCAGTTCTTCCTCGCACTGAGATCTTTGAGGGTCTCAAATTTTAAAATGATCCAGGTAACAGTTTCTGAGTTATCGCGTTAACACGAAGGATCTGCGGTGATACTTCTGTCTTGGATGATATAAGTATCTCCTGCTCAGGAGAAATCCTCAGAACCTGAACCCGGTGATGATCCTCCACAGTGAATGTTGAAGATGAAAGACGCTGAGACAGGAAAACATAAAAGTCTCTCAGTGAAAGGATCAGCTGCGGTGAAACAACATCATGTTGTCGCTGCGGTCGGATCTGTTAGCTTGACTGTCTGGATTACATAAACCTGGAATGCAGTCTTGTGTTTGTTGACCAGGTTTGAACCACAAACCTGCTGAGTCCGCAGCCGTGAGCCCGTGTCTGACGCGTTTGCTGCTTTCCTGTTGCGTTGCAGGGATTTTATAGGAGTGTTTGAAATGGTCCGGCGCTCGGATGTCAGTAGAACTCATGCTGAGACGGAGCCGCGGGCCTGGGTTTCTTTTCTCTGTAGGTCCACTAATCACAAGTAGCACTTTAGCAGTGAAGCCCAGAATTACACTCTGGCATTTGAATAAAAGTTCCCCCAGACCCTGGATCCTGCTCTTTCTCAGCCACATTTTCTTCTTCCTCACGTTGTTGCGCTCGTTGAAGGTGCAGTTCTGCACATGTGCAGGGCGTCGCCATGCGTCGTTCAACATATGGTTGCACTTTAGCCTCTGCAGTCTTTCCCACAGAGTGGCGCTGTATCTCGTACGCGGACCGGCAGAGTCTGGTTCTGTTTGTGTCTTAAAATAGCCATAATGGAGTCTGACTGCGACTCTGGTCCAACGAATCCCATCACTCTGTCCAGAAAATAAACCTGAGTTCCTCCAGTCGATGTTTCACGATGAGCTCACAATGAGCTCGGGTGCAGGCTAGCGCTGACGCTAACGCGGCTGGCTGATGAGGACTTGGGAGCTGTTACTTGTCAGGAGCCGGTCCGAGATGCCAGGGAATGAAACGGCTGCTTTGGGTTCCTGTTTCCAGCAGGACAAATGAAGACTTGACACTTTGGAGTGTTCGGTCTTGTTGGACTCATCGAATAAAAAATGTTAGCCAAGGTTAGCGCCTTCTTTTCAACACATTGGCTCTAGAGGTGGACTACAGATGTTTGTCATGTAGTTTTTCTCCTGTTTTCTGAATCTTTCATTGACCTTCAACACTTGTTCCATACATGGTCATGGGGGCGGAGCCTATCTCATTTGGCACAGGATACACACTGGACAACTCGTCAGTTCACCGCAGGACCGATACTCGTTTCCTCTTTTACTCTGAATCATCATTATGATTCGAACTCACAATCCCACCTAACGGAAATTGACTATCCCCCATAATGCAAAGCAAACTCATTTTACCGAAAAGTCGGGGATTTTATGGAAGCTATTAAACTCATTAAAAACAGCTTCTGGTTCATTTGAGTATTTTCGGCGCCAGACAGATAACTTATAACTGGATAACTTAAATTAACAACAGACTATAATTTCACCGAGATCCAAAACCACAGACGGCTAAAAACATGTGTGGCAGTGAAGTTTGGTTCCGTCAGTTCCAGGACGGAGAGAGAAAGTGTTGAGGAATGGAGGGCGAGCATTTAGCACACAGGACCGATGCTGAACAGAAGGTTCTGTCTCCCTGACCTGCAGCCTGGAACCGGACCCCGATGAAGTCACTATGAGATCATCTGGGAAATGGAAAGCCTTCAGCCATCATCCATCGGCCCGATCGCCGAGGAGGTCTGACGGCAGTAGGTGCCACAACAAGCCCGGCCCACTCTCATGGTTTGGGTTTGTGTTTCTTTCCCGCTGTGACTCCTCACTTTAAAGTTCTGACTCCGGTTCTGTCTTCCCTCTACTGAGAGTTCTGATTCATGGCACAGGTAAGGACCCTCACCTTTCCACATCTACTCGGTACAAACGGCGGGAAGCTCTGCCGCCTCACGGCAATAAGGTACCAGGTTCGACCCAGTCAATCAATCAATCAATCAATCAATCAATCAATCAATCAATCAATCAATCAATCAATCAATCAATCAATCAATCAATCAATCTATTATTTAATAATGTAGTGAAGAGCAATATCTTCGTCAGCCTCACACGGTTTAGTGAGCTTAGTTTACAGAAAATATAAAACTAAATCTATGCTGTCCGCTCCGACAGCAAGGGTGTATCCCCGAACAAGTCCCCAATCCCCTGCGTTGTACAACCTGATTGAACCCTTCAAATTAAATGAGAAGTTATTTCCAGTATTTTTAATAAGAAAACTAAAACTTTTGGAGGTGAAGCTCCCCTTAGTGTCAGAAATATAAAACCCATCACTCTCAAAATCATTCCAGTTCTTCCTCTCAGTAACGTGTACGATGGTATAAAGTTTGAAATTGATCCATGAATTAGTTTTAGAGGCATGTCTGGAAAACTGTTTTTTCATGAAGAAGCTCCCCCTAGTGAGTAAAACATGAACTCTGAGACGATTCCATAATATATAAAAACATAAAAACATGCAAAAGAATAGTGAAGGTTTGCTTCAAAGCTCTGATGCAATAAAGACAAGGTGCCAGAATCTGAGCGACTTTGAGGAACCACATTCTGACATTGTGACGACTAGATGATGGGTTCAGTTCTCTAAAAACAAACAGGAGCGTCGTGTTTCCCTGTTTCTGCTCTGCACTGATAAGTTCTTACCAAAACTGCTCCAAGGAAGGACGACCAGTGACCCAACCTGCGACTGGGTCATCGGTGCCGCTCAGCGGGGGATCAAAGGCTGTAGTGTGATCCGACAGAAGAGCGACTGTATCACAGCCGGCTCAAAAGAATCCCGCTGCTTCTGAGTGAGGGGTCTCAGAATAAACCTTTTATCAAAGAAACAAACCTAGCAAGAAAGAAAGCCAACGAGAGAAGCCCCTCATACCCACTGTGAAGTCTGGTGGTGGATCTCTGATGCTGTGGGACTGTTTTCCTTCCAAAGGTTCTGGACATCTCGTTAAAGACATGGTTCCATGGACTCCATCAAACACCAGCAGATACTGGATGAAGACCTAAAAGCCTGTCAGGAACCTTAAAGTGGGTCGTGGTTGGACCTTCCAGCAGGACAATGTTCTGAAGATCACCTCAACATCAACCCAAGAATGGTTCAGAGGTCACAGAATAAAGGTTCTGTCATGACCGACCCAGTCCCGTGACCTGAACCCAATAGAACATCTGTGGGATGTGCTGCAGAGGAGAGTCCACTAGCGTGGACCTCAGAACCTGAAGGAGGTGTAGAAAGTTCTGTTTGGAGGAATGGTCTCAGATCTTCTCCAAGGAGGCTTTTATTGTGGCAAAAAAGGGCGGAGCTAAATATCAAAAGCAGACTCCCAATAATTATTGCAAACATGTTTGGAGAAAACTATTTGTTTAATGTTAAGAATGTGAAGTTTTATTTTAAATGCCTTGAATAAACGTTTAGATGTTTGTGAATAATCTGATTAAAGATCATGAGTACCGAGACAGTGAAGACTCTCGTTTACGCCTTCTTACGAGTAAACAAAGCTCTCTGTGTTTATCGGGCCTTAAATCCACGTAAGAGCTTTGGATCGGTCACATGTCAACATGTTGATCATCTGTCACTCACTGGGCTCAAAGTCAAGCTCGCCAGCAAAACACGCAGACACGGACGACAGGCTATGACATCATCCGTAAGGTTTCCGGGGCGAGACCTACAAGAAGCAGCACACTATTCTGCAGTACACACCACAGTACACACACTGTTCTCCATCACACACACTCCCTCCTGCGACGTCGCCACAGACCAACATGGGCCCAATTTTAGATGAAGCTTCTGAAGCGGCGATTCATCACGGGTGCAGGTCATGTTGGGTGAGCGCTCCCCCGGTCACCGGGCGGACGGGGGTGAATAAAAGGGTGGAACAGGAGAGCGGTTCTCTGCCGGGACAGAGGGTCCAGTCTGGGATGGAAGTGTGTTCCTTCAGGGTCTGATATCGGCGGCGGACGCAAGCGTCCCACCGCTGAGGCTCAAACAAACACGGGGCTGATCTGGGAGCTGCTCAACAAACCCTGCGTCTGTCTGCTGAGAGCTTCGACCAAATAAACGCTCGACACGGCGTGAATGTATAGCTGAGACGGCGAGAAACACACGGGCCTGTTTGGATACGCAGGCAGGAGAAACCGTTCTAAATCACCGTTAACGTTAGAGAGTAAATATACGACATTTAAATCGGGATGTCTCACTCACTGTTGAAAAACTGGAGATGTTTTTTTTTCCAGCTCTGACAAACGCCATGAGGAGAAACTCAGTGTTTCTGGTACAAACAAACGCTTTGGTGACGTCAGGCTGAGAAGTTCAAGGACATTTGAGCCTTGCTGCACTGGAAATAAAATCTCCTTCAAAAATGAGTTACTCAAATTTTGAATCAGTCAATCAATCAATCAATCTTATCTTATATAGCGACAATTCACAACAACAGTTGTCTGAAGGTGTTTTCCAGAAAGATCAGGTCTAGACCAAATCTTTATATAATTATCTACAGACCCAACAAATTCCTCCTTGAGCAGCACTTGGCGACAATGGCAAGAAAAAACTGCCCTTTAACGGGCAGAAACCTCGAGCAGATCCAAGACTCAGGGGGGACGGCCTACTGCCATGACCGGTCGGGTTTGAAAAAAGAGAGAGTGAGAGCGAGAGAGAGAGAGACACAGGTGAGGAGAGATACAGACGGGGGAAGCAGCAAAGATATCAGCTATAATCCACTTTCTCCAACATCTCCATGGTCGATAATAACATTAATATTAATGTAACATATAGTGATAGTTTATTGGGGAATACTATACAATAATAATAATAATGATAACAACAATAATCATCATCATGAGCATCTTGTGATCAGTGGACATCCAGCAGGTCCACAGCAGCAGAACCATCACCAACCATGTGACCTTACAGGGCGAGAAAACACAAAGACTCCAGGGAAGAAGTCAGTCAGTCAGTTAATAACATGCATTAATCCAGTAACATGCATTAATCCATTTAACATGTATTAATCCAGTAACATGCATTAATCCATTTAACATGTATTAATCTAGTAACATGTATTAATCCAGTAACATGCATTAATCCAGTAACATGCATTAATCCATTTAACATGTATTAATCCAGTAACATGCATTAATCCATTTAACATGTATTAATCTAGTAACATGTATTAATCCAGTAACATGCATTAATCCAGTAACATGCATTAATCTAGTAACATGTATTAATCCAGTAACATGCATTAATCCAGTAACATGCATTAATCCAGTAACATGTATTAATCTAGTAACATGTATTAATCCAGTAACATGCATTAATCCAGTAACATGTATTAATCTAGTAACATTTATTAATCCAGTAACATGCATTAATCCAGTAACATGCATTAAAGTGAGAGGGATGTATAAAGAGGGACAGTGAGAGAGGAAGAGAGAAAAGCTCAGTGCATCATGGGAGATCCCCCAGCAGTCTAAACCTATAGCAGCATAGCTAAGAGCTAGCTTATACCAGCCTTAATTATAAACTTTATCATAAAGGAAAGTTTTAAGCCTACTTTTAAATGTAGAGAGGGTCTCTGCCCCCCGAACCCAGATTGGGAGATGGTTTCACAGGAGAGGAGCCTGATAGCTGAAGGTTCTGGCTCCTATTCTACTTCTGGAGACTCTTGGACTACCAGTAACCCTGCATGCTAGGAGCGCAGAGTTCTGATTGGACAATATGGAACTATGAGCTCCTTCAGATACGTCAGATACAGATACAGATACAGATACAGAGTCGTCCCCGATAGTAAGGGTAAAACCGTGAAAAGTCCTAAATCCCTTGCTTTATACTAGAAACCCCCTCTTTTAGGAAAGAAAGCTCCCCCTAGTGAGAAGAATATGAACTACTGGAGTAAAACATGATGTCACAAGATAGATCTCCTTCCACAGGTTCCACAGGAGAGGAGCCTGATAGCTGAAAACAAGCTGTTTTTAGCCTGTAATAAGTCAAAAAGTCTGCCAGTAGAAGAAATAAACCTTTGACTTCTTAAGATAAAACATGGGATTTATATAAAAGACATATGGAAACGAGCTGGTAAATCTAATTTTATCTATATTTTACTTAGACTGTTAAAGCCTGTTGAATTTACTGTAAAATAATCGGCAGCTATGGTTGAAAGAATTTTACCGTGAACATGTCACGAAACATTAGGAATAAAAAACATAAAAAAACGGATATAATGTAAAACATTTCAGCCTTTTAACCTAGAAATCAACTTTAGTTCACAAATTTATAATGTTTTTTTTGTATCTTCTGTCTGTCGAAATTATGGGATGCTGTTGCCAAATGGTTAAAGTTGGTTTTCGATTTTCATACTAGTAAAAACAGTAATTTATAAAGAATAATACTTCAATAATAACATTATGGCATTGTTCCTGTATTTTTAACAAAAAATTGTATTTTCAAAGTAAAATTCTGGGTTTTCCACATATTACTACCATAAATATTAAACACATTGTTTTCAATATACTGTAATTACATGTGATTAAGCACGTAAATGTAAACATTTACATACCGCTGCCTACAAAGACACGTCTATAATGATTACAGGTTGTTTTTTTTTACAGAAAAGACTCTTAATCTTAAATGAATATAGTCCACTCTCATATTCTATTCTAGAATATATTACAGTATTATTATTATTCCTGTCAAGTAAACAAACAGATTTTATGGATGACTATTGCCCTGAAAAGACCGCCGCAGTTCCGTAACTTCCTAATTGTTGGTCCGATTTAGTCCAACTTTGGTGCAAATCAATCCACTCAAGGAGATCCATCAGGGGGGACCAAGGGTATTGGGGAGGTTTCGAGGACGTCCTACAGCTGACGTCCTGATGACGACATTTTAGGACTAGTGCTCTTTTTGTAAATTTATTGTGCGGAGCTGCGATTGAAGAAGGAGCTCAAAAAAGAGACTCTGAGAAATCAGCTTGTGTTCCCTGTACAAAAAAGTACAAATAACAAACAAAGAGGTACAAAGTGCAATATTGGGCCGACCCGGCGGGACGAGGACCCACTGTTTCTGGAGGCTGGCGTGGTTGCAGCCAAACCAGGACAAAACCCCTCATCTCTGCCGTGTTTTCAGAGATGTCTCCAGGAGATGCTTTTCTTTTGAAGGATGGAGTGGTAGGAAAGTCACAGGGTTGGTTTTCAAGGGTATCGGGCCGATTCTTCATCTCATTTGAAATGAGATTGTTGTGTGTGTTTGTGTTCTCTACTCTGTTTGAAGTCTCAAGCTCATTGTCAAAAATAAGTGTTGTAGACAAATACACGTATTTTTACGTTTCCACTCACGTCTATATTTCATTTTGCTTTTACTCACTTCCTATTGTTGTCATTTTGAGAGTTCAATTATTTCCTTTTTATCTAGTCTTATCTTATCTTATCTAGTCTTATCTTATCTAGTCTTATCTTATCTAGTCTTCTCTTATCTAGTCTTATCTTATCTAGTCTTATCTTATCTAGTCTTATCTAGTCTTATCTTATCTAGTCTTATCTAGTCCTATATTATCTTATCTAGTCTTATCTTATCTTATCTAGTCTTATCTTATCTAGTCTTATCTTATCTAGTCTTATCTTATCTTATCTAGTCTTATCTTATCTAGTCTTATCTTATCTAGTCTTATCTAGTCCTATATTATCTTATCTAGTCTTATCTTATCTTATCTAGTCTTATCTTATCTAGTCTTATCTTATCTAGTCTTATCTTATCTACTCTTATCTTATCTAGTCTTATCTTATCTAGTCTTATCTTATCTAATCTTATCTTATCTTATCTAGTCTTATCTTATCTACTCTTATCTTATCTAGTCTTATCTTATCTAGTCTTCTCTTATCTAGTCTTATCTTATCTAGTCTTATCTTATCTAGTCTTATCTAGTCTTATCTTATCTAGTCTTATCTAGTCCTATATTATCTTATCTAGTCTTATCTTATCTTATCTAGTCTTATCTTATCTAGTCTTATCTTATCTAGTCTTATCTTATCTTATCTAGTCTTATCTTATCTAGTCTTATCTTATCTAGTCTTATCTAGTCCTATATTATCTTATCTAGTCTTATCTTATCTTATCTAGTCTTATCTTATCTAGTCTTATCTTATCTAGTCTTATCTTATCTACTCTTATCTTATCTAGTCTTATCTTATCTAGTCTTATCTTATCTAATCTTATCTTATCTTATCTAGTCTTATCTTATCTACTCTTATCTTATCTAGTCTTATCTTATCTAGTCTTACCTTATCTAGTCTTATCTTATATAGTCTTATCTAGTCTTATCTTATCTAGTCTTATCTTATCTTGTCTTATCTAGTCTTATCTTATCTAGTCTTATCTAGTCCTATATTATCTTATCTAGTCTTATCTAGTCTTATCTTATCTAGCCTTATCTAGTCCTATATTATCTTATCTAGTCTTATCTTATCTTATCTAGTCTTATCTTATCTAGTCTTATCTTATCTAGTCTTATCTTATCTTATCTAGTCTTATCTTATCTAGTCTTATCTTATCTAGTCTTATCTTATCTAATCTTATCTTATCTTATCTAGTCTTATCTTATCTAGTCTTATCTTATCTAGTCTTATCTTATCTAGTCTTACCTTAGCTAGTCTTATCTTATATAGTCTTATCTAGTCTTATCTTATCTAGTCTTATCTTATCTAGTCTTACCTTATCTAGTCTTATCTTATCTAGTCTTATCTTATCTAGTCTTATCTTATCTTATCTAGTCTTATCTTATCTAGTCTTACCTTATCTAGTCTTATCTTATCTAGTCTTATCTTATCTAGTCTTATCTTATCTTATCTAGTCTTATCTTATTTAGTCTTATCTTATCTAGTCTTATCTTATCTAGTCTTATCTTATCTAGTCTTATCTTATCTAGTCTTATCTAGTCTTACCTTATCTAGTCTTATCTTATCTTATCTTATCTTATCTTATCTTATCTAGTCTTACCTTATCTAGTCTTATCTTATCTTATCTTATCTTATCTTATCTAGTCTTATCTTATCTAGTCTTATCTTATCTAGTCTTATCTTATCTAGTCTTATCTTATCTTATCTAGTCTTATCTTATCTAGTCTTATCTTATCTAGTCTTATCTTATCTTAAGGACAGTTTTGGTTAATACATTGACTCATTGTTGGGTTTTGTGATACCTTACTTAACTGGTTCCCTGGTTGTAATTCATTAAAAGCGGCCCACTCTGCTTTGGGTGTATCATCTGGTTTTTATTGTTTAACGGCCGCTGGGACAGCAGAAGGTTTTTAGCAGATTGATTTTTATTCTTTTCTTTGATTGATTTGTGGCCGGTGTCACCCGCCGCCTTATTCTGTTTTATTGTTTTAATGTGATTGCTTGTCAATGAACCGCAGTTATTTTTAGCAGCCTGCTTCCTCTGCTGCGTCCTTCACCTCTGGACACTTAACAGGTTTAAACCAACTAACGGATCTCCGGCCTCCAGGGATTGTTCGTTTTGGGTCCTATTTCTGAACCTCATGATCTCTCCATCTGGAGAAGACTCTATCTGAAGATGCAAGATAGATTCCCATTGGCTGAGGTGAGCCCCGTTCATCCCCGGACCTGGAAAACCACAAGACCTTCAGCAAAGCTGGAACCTCAGTGGAGTTGATGGTTGCACTTCATCACCAGGAGAAAAAAACCCCCCGCAGAACTTGTGGTTCAGTGGAATTTTATCTGCAGGCAACAAAGCAATTAATGAGGCTTAAACAAGCGAAATAATCAGAACTCTCGTTACCCTGACGCTCCGGCTTCTCGTTCTTTTCTCTAATGCAGCTCATTGATCTTTAACCTCCCGATGGAATCAAAGTTTCATTCATCGTTGAAGGATTTTCTTCCAGCTTTTTACCCAAACTCTGGTTTCCACTGCAAACTCTGGACTCTGAGGAGGAGCGTGATCTCAGAATACATCACTTATTACATAAGAGGAGGCCGAGCCACAGACTAATAGTCTCTGTGTTTGTGGATGTTTTTGGCTTATTTTACAGCCAGCCTTTCATTAAACGATTCCAGGCTTTCTGAAGAAGGTTGTTTTTTTTTGGGGTTGTTGCACTGAACTGGGTGGACTAACCTCATCAATCACCAGATGGAGAACTGATACCAACACATGCCTTTCAACCAGCCCATTTCCAGGAAGCCAAACCTCTTGTATCTTTTTTTAATAGATCCAACAAACATCTATTAGAGGTGGATGGGATCTTCCCCAAACACAGGGTTGGGGAAAAAGGATGAGCCGACACTCAAATTATGACTCTGTCGTGGAAAAGAGTGTATTTATCTTCACGGCGTGGTTATGTGGTGGAAGGAAAGCGCTGGGAGAAGGACTCTAAGAAGCACCGCTAGAGATGCTCTTTGAAATGGTCGACGTTGTTTTTTTATAATGGTTAATGTTGTTTACATGTCACCACTGTTGGGTTCAGACTACACAACTACGGTCCGATTCTAAAACAGTACGGTTGTTGTCGACAACAATGTTTGTGTGAATGGATGATTGTGACTCGAATTTAGAATTAGACCTATGCTGTCATCCTCACTTTTTTGCAATAAAGCTCCCCCTAGTGTCGGACATGTATGACCGATCTCGCCGAAATAAATCCAGTTCTTCCTGGTCCATATGGATCTAAACTTTGCAAATAAAACATGAAACTTTTTTTGATTTATGTACAGAAAAAGGTTTTTCATACGCACCGAATTTGAAGAACATTGACAAACAGTTGAGAAATCGAAAAAACTCCCCCTAGTGTCAGAAATGAATAATCGATCTCTCCGGAAATTCCTCCAGGTCTTTCGCACACTGAAGTCTACGTGGATCTAAAAATTGATGATCCATAAAAAACTGTTTTTGAGATCTGGCGTTAACATGAACCATCTGCGGCCGATCCTGTGATGACAATTCCAGAAGAAAAAAACGCGACTTTTCGGGGACATAATTAAGCAGATTTGAACGATTGATGTGAAAAAGGAATCTTGAAAGACAGAAATATTATGTGGTCTGAACCTGGCATAAAAGGACTGTCTGTCAATTCCTTGTCTCCGCCCAGTGCCCCCCTCCATTCATGTGTGTGTGTGTGTGTGTGTGTGTGTGTGTGTGTGTGTGTGTGTGTGTGTGTGTGTGTGTGTGTGTGTGTGTGTGTGTGTGTGTGTGTGTGTGTGTCCAACACCCCTGTGTCTCGGCTCAAAACCTAATCTTAATTATCTCCATTACTTCCTCTTTAGTAATCATACTCCACTCATTGCCTGATCATATATCTACATTCATGGTGGCTACATGGACTATCTTCAGCTTCTCTTATGTTTTGAGCTTTGTCGTTCTGTACTTTCAGAAGTTTCCCCATTCTATTGTTTTCTGTTTGTTTCTGGAAACCATCATTTCTCAACTGTTGGTCCGATTCAGTCCAAACTTGGTTCAGATGATTAGACTGGAGGAGATCCAGAGGGTTTTTATTGTGTTTTACTTTAAAAGTCCATATTTTACTCACTAATGGAGCCTTTTTTTGTT
>JBBDHG010000136.1:485000-490000 GCA_037951165.1 Lophius americanus
TATAATATTTGACTCATGTATGAAAACACGTTTTATTAATCTTTGCCAGGCTGACCCCGTTCCACCAGAATGAAATGGACTTTGTTCTGTCCACATCTCCTCTTTTTGGACTCTCATATCCCACAAACATGGTCGGGCCTTAAATGTGTAGATGTTAAATGGACGGTACTTATATAGAACCTTTGGTAGTCTGCTCGACCCACAACACAAGTCAGCATTCACCCGTTCACAGAAGCATTCATACAAACATTCACACAAACATTCTAACAAACATTCACACGAACATTCACACGAACATTCACACAAACATTCACACAAACATTCACACAAACATTCATACAAACATTCACACAAACATTCATACAAACATTCACACAAACATTCACACAAACATTCATACAAACATTCACACAAACATACACACAAACATTCACACAAACATTCACACAAACATTCACACAAACATTCACACAAACATTCACACAAACATTCATACAAACATTCATACAAACATACACACAAACATTCATACAAACATACACACAAACATTCACACAAACATTCATACAAACATTCACACAAACATACACACAAACATTCACACAAACATTCACACAAACATTCACACAAACATTCACACAAACATTCACACAAACATTCACACAAACATTCATACAAACATTCACACAAACATTCACACAAACATTCACACAAACATTCTAGTAAACATTCACACAAACATTCACACAAACATTCACACAAACATTCACACAAACATTCATACAAATATTCACACAAACATTGACACAAACATTCATACAAACATTCACACAAACATTCACACAAACATTCACACAAACATTCACACAAACATTCATACAAACATTCACACAAACATTGACATAAACATTCATATAAACATTCACACAAACATTCACACAAACATTCACACAAACATTCACACAAACATTCATACAAACATTCACACAAACATTCACACAAACATTCACACAAACATTCACACAAACATTCATACAAACATTCACACAAACATTCACACATACATTCACACAAACATTCTAGTAAACATTCACACAAACATTCACACAAACATTCACACAAACATTCACACAAACATTCACACAAACATTAATACAAACATTCACACAAACATCCATACAAACATTCACACAAACATTAATACAAACATTCACACAAACATCCATACAAACATTCATACAAACATTCATACAAACATTCACACAAACATTCACACAAACATTCATACAAACATTCATACAAACATTCACACAAACATTCATACAAACATTCACACAAACATTCTCCCAAACATTCTAACAAACATTCACACAAACATTCTAGTAAACATTCACACAAACATTCATACAAACATTCACACAAACATTCACACAAACATTCTAACAAACATTCACACAAACATTCTAACAAACATTCACACAAACATTCATACAAACATTCATACAAACATTCACACAAACATTCACACAAACATTCACACAAACATTCACACAAACATTCATACAAACATTCACACAAACATTCACACAAACATTCACACAAACATTCACACAAACATTCATACAAACATTCATACAAACATTCACACAAACATTCACACAAACATTCACATAAACATTCATACAAACATTCACAAACATTCACACAAACATTTATACAAACATTCACACAAACATTCACAAACATTCATACAAACATTTATACAAACATTCACACAAACATTCACAAACATTCATACAAACATTTATACAAACATTCATACAAACATTCACAAACATTCATACAAACATTTATACAAACATTCACACAAACATTCACACAAACATTCACACAAACATTCACACAAACATTTATACAAACATTCACACGAAATGTTGGTTGTATATTTCTGACACTAGGGGGCGCTTGACTTCCAAATCATTTCTCTACCACCGTTCAATCAGGGGGGATTTCTTGTACGAAGAAGAGGATTGGGGGTTTTGTGGGTTCCATTTGTCTTTCTGCTTTGGTTTGATTGGTGACCGTCGCCTGCTCTAACTTCCTGTTGTTCACGTCCTTTAGGCAGATGAAAGTCCAGATTTTATGATCTAGACTTGGTGTAGGGGCGGATTCAAACCTACAAATCTGGTCCAGGTCAGAGAAACACGTCCAAACGTCAGGACTAAAAGAGGAAGGTGTCAAATCAATCTTAGTTTTCCATTTGTACTCCGGGTCCTAATGCCTGCCGGCTTCATACATGAACATATGTGCAGCGGCGTGAGTCCTCCCTCGCGGCGCTGAAGTAGCAGTAGAAGCTCTAACCCACCCTGATCTATGACTCCCTCATGGCCGGCCGTCCTGAGGGGTCACAGTGTGAATGATGACCAAGAAGACTGATTTGACTCCACGGCTTCAGTGCTGCAGTGCGCCACCTTTGACCCTGACAACCCCTAGCCCCCCTGATAGATGTAATAACCTGGTTCTCCTCCCTCCCTCCCTCCCTCCCTCGCCCGCTCCTTCAGCTTGTACCTTTTTATTGTGTGTTACGTAACCTTGTTATTCCCACAACGCTCATCGTCCTTGTTTTTGAGCGGCGCTGCTGAAAACCATCACTACCTGGTTGTTTTGACCAGCAGAACCAGTCTGGATCCACATATACTTACAAAAAACAACAACCCTGCGTCTCATTCCTGTCCAGGACCAAACTGTCCAAGCTCAGTTGAGACTGGAAGTAAATGTTGTCAACATTGTACAACCGTCTATGTTGCAAACAGTAATTTAGGGCTTTTCCTGAGTGAGAAGTTATATTTACGTTTCCCTGGTTGAACGTTGGTGCTAGAGACGTGCAGCGGTCCAAATGTGTCTATAGCGGGCCACGCCTCTCTGCAACCTTTCTCTACATTGAGCCTTTAATCCCCTGCGTTAGTCTGTGTTAGTCTTAAATGTCCAAAGTACTCCCCTCTAATGTTTTCAGCAGCTGTCTGTTTTGACTGGGAAGGCTTGTTTGACAGTTGTGAGGACCAGCCAGTTCTTGTGTGTCGGGTCTGATGCTGTTCGAAACCCCAGAACCTCAGTGACCCTTGACGAAACCGATTGCACCGAGCCTCTGCGGCGGTTCTGTATGAGACTAAAAATGTGATATTTAGAAGATAGTAGTTTTAGATTTGTATTTTTTTTTTAAAGACAGATTTATAATCCTTGGTTCCCTTTTTGAAGAAAAATGTAAAAGTCCAACTGTATAATAATTAAACTTATGCTATTGTCCACGAATTCTCCCCAAAACCCCAAATCATTGGGTCTTTTAAAAGAAGAAATCTCGGCAAACTGAGTAAAATATGAACTATTAGATCAAAATGTTCGTCAACAATGACATAAAGAAGATAAATCTCCTTGATTTATCTTTCATGCACCGAATTCTGACAGAATCGGAGCAACAGTTGAGAAATTATAGCTCAAAAACTTTTGGAGGTTAAGCTCCGACCAGTGTCAGACAGATCCAACCGACCTTCCCCAAAATCAATCCAGTTCTTCCTCTCACTTAAGTCTATGTGGGTATAGAGTTTGAAAGTGATCCATTCACATTCAGACACACCACATGATCAACAACGCTTCCATTGGTGAACACAGAGACACACAGAAGATGTTTAATCGGACCAGAACCGCTCAGTAAGAACCGGGTGACGTCTATTTGGCATTTTTTTTACCGTAGGACTGGGTTCTGAATTTCAAACCCAGTTGAATTCCAACTCAATTCTTCACCTATGAAAGATAATTTGGGATCATTAGTGTAGAGCTTAGTGTCAGCTGAACTTTGACCCCCTCATTATCCTCCTGAAGCATTATTTGTTTCTTCTGGTTGGCTTGAGCCCGACCAGAACAGAACACCAAAGTTCTTTTGGGACCAGAAAAATTGCAGATTTGACAGAAGAACTTGGACCTTCTATCGTCCGATAGCGATATGAGATGACTGGAGGCCAAGAACAAGAGAAAAAAACAAGCATCTTTTTTCTCTCCACATTGTACCACATTGTGAAATGTTCTCACATTTCATCCATCCCTGAGGAACCGGGGCGGCCCAGGGACCAAACCGAGCCTCTGAATCCAGGACGCTGCAATATGTAGACTGAGGGCCAGGGACAGAACTAGCAGCCTGTGGATAAGAAGATGAACTACGACTTCCTGTTTCTCTGGGGTATTAATATGAGGTGACACAGGCCTGATTCTCTCTGAGGTTCTTCACCATGATGAAGACCAGAGAACACAGCAATGAGGAGCAAAGAAAAGTTGTAGAGCTGCACAAATCTGACAATGGAGACAAGAACATCTCTCAGCAGTTTAAAAATGTCAGTTTTAACAGTTAGATCAATAATGAGGAAGTTTAAAGAGACTGAGATATTAAAATCAGCATGGAAGAGGACGTGTCTGCAAACAGACCCAAACACACTTTTGTTTTAACCAGGGCTTTAAGTGGGCCGGTACGAATCATTAAACTGTACCGGCACATATGGATTTTACCCCCTAGTGTAACGGGACTTCTCAAGCTCGCAGAAGTCTTTCATTTCCTCCTCATATCAGTCTGGATCTTGGCGAGTCAAATTCATAACACCACTTAAACTAAGTCACCCAGTATGTGGACAGCTGTTAACATATGTGGACCATTATAGACACATGTGGACCACTACATAGAGGTGGACCACTAAAGACACATGTGGACCACTATAGACGCATTTGGACCACTATAGACACATGTGGACCACTATAGACACATGTGGACCACTATAGACACATGTGGACCACTAAAGACACATGTGGACCACTATAGACACATGTGGACGACTATAGACACATGTGGACCCCTATAGACACATGTGGACCACTATAGACACATATATGGACCATTATAGGCACATTTGGACCACTACATACATATGGACTACTATAGACACATGTGCACGACTATA
>JBBDHG010000136.1:500000-555000 GCA_037951165.1 Lophius americanus
TAAGTTAAATTAAGTTAATTCTACAATTCATAGAGACAAAATCAAACGTTCTTTTTAGCCAAAAAAAACCCCAAAAGACTCTCCAAAAAAAATCTCCAAAAATGTAAAATGTAGTATTTTCTGATGAAAGTAACATTTTTAACAAAAACATTTCTCTTCTCAAAACATTTTCAATTACATATGAAAACAAACTGGAATAAAAAGCGAAATACAGACGAATTTATAAGTTTGTTTTAAAATGTAATCAGTGACGTATTTGATTTAGAATCTTACGTTTTTGCAGTCAGACACATTTGGACGAATTCTCATTTGAGTTAATAAAATACTCTTATTGTACTTTTTGGTTATATCAAGTTATTTAGTCCCAATACCCTTTCATATACTATTATAGTAGTATATGATTATATTATATATGTGATTATGTAAATATTTCATGGAAGATATTCAGTTGTAGTTAGATTAGCAAGTTTTTGTAAAGTTTTGTAAAGTTTTTGTAAAAGTTTCGTAACGTTTCGTAAAGTTTCGTAAAGTTTTAGTTTTTTGAGAAATTATGGCATGAGAACTTTTGGAAATAAAGCTCCCCCTAGTGTTGGAAATATACAACCAACCTTTCCCAAAATCACCACAGTTCTTCCTCACACTAATGTCTACATGGCTATAAAATCTAAATATGATCGAGGAGAGAGTTTTTGAGTTATCTCGTTAAAACTAAGCATCCACGGCGCCAACGACGATCCCCTGAAAACCCCCGACTTTTCGGTCAAATTATGTTTATTATTAAAGTAACAAACTTTTCAGAAGAAAAAGAGTCGATTTGAACCCCAACCTTTAGAAAGAGTTTGATGTGACGTCATCAGCCCAAAAACAACAACAATAGTAATAAAGAAACAAACCCAACAATCAGCGTTATCGTCTTTTTAAACCTGACCTTCTGTCTGACCTTGAAGGTTGAAACTTCTCCGTCCTCTGTTTTATTGTCCCTTTAACGTCTGTGTGTGTTTGCAAACATAAATCCTTCTGTCTTTCATCGTGTGACGGGTGGATCAGCTGTTGGGCATCACGCCACCGCCCAAGGAATTCAACCTTGGCCTTTGTTCAGGCGTCTCACTCTGCTGTTTGCTGCCGCGGCGGCGAACGCCCTCAGGAGAATACGCGTGCTGAACTCCACCGTATGATCCGCATACAGAACATAGCAGACGCACGAACACCTGACCACACTTCCTGCCTCGCTCTCTCTCTCTCTCTCTCTCTCGTCCACGCTCTCCGCTCCCCTCACTCAGAGGACGCCGTCACCAACAGCAAACGTCCAGCAGGCCGCGGTGTGGATGTGATGAAGAGGTGACCTCCGCTGAGCCCTGACACCTGCTTCCTCCACAGGACGCCGCCATACCTGCTCTATTTTCAGCCCTTCTCACGTCTAATCTCACCGCCCAAAATCCTGTTCCACCATGATGTGTCCTCTGGACGACAGCGGCGAGGTGACAAGAACGCGAGGGTCTTCCACATCTTGATGGAGGTGGAAACATCTACAAGTCAGGTGAGTCCCGGCTTCACCTGGAGAATCCCCGGCCCAGGTGAAGCTCCAGGACAGTGAGGTCACGTCGTACCTTCCTCACTCAGTGTCTGAACCAGACCCTCGCTGTCATCCCGTGGAAAAGACCCCCAAACCCCTGCAGTGCACCAACACTCCCCCTGATTGAAGGCCGAAAATTAAATGTCAAGTCGTTTCTGAGAAACGGGATTTGTGGGTAAAAATAGCGAGTGAGACGTGAAACGAGATCAATCTCCTCCGGTCCATTCAGATTCAGAGGCACCACATTTGGACCAAATCAGAAAATCGGTAAAGAAACCGAAAGGTTCCGTCCAGGTTCACACAGTGAAACAGTCCAGGTTCATTCAGTGAAACAGTCCAGGTTCATTCAGTGAAACAGTCCAGGTTCACACAGTGAAACAGTCCAGGTTCACACAGTGAAACAGTCCAGGTTCATTCAGTGAAACAGTCCAGGTTCATTCAGTGAAACAGTCCAGGTTCATTCAGTGAAACAGTCCAGGTTCACACAGTGAACAGTCCAGGTTCATTCAGTGAAACAGTCCAGGTTCACACAGTGAAACAGTCCAGGTTCACACAGTGAAACAGTCCAGTTTCATACAGTGAAACAGTCCAGGTTCACACAGTGAAACAGTCCAGGTTCACACAGTGAAACAGTCCAGGTTCACACAGAGAAACAGTCCAGGTTCATACAAGGAAAAAGTCCAGGTTCATACAGTGAAACAGTCCAGGTTCACACAGTGAAATAGTCCAGGTTCACTCAGTGAAACAGTCCAGGTTCACACAGTGAATAAGTCCAGGTTCACACAGTAAAACATTCCAGGTTCACACAGTGAAACAGTCCAGGTTCATACAGTGAAACAGTCCAGGTTCACACAGTGAAACAGTCCAGGTTCACACAGTGAAACAGTCCAGGTTCATACAGTGAAACAGTCCAGGTTCACACAGTGAAACAGTCCAGGTTCACACAGTGAAACATTCCTGTCGGATCACTAGGTTCTGGAGATAATAACGGTATGAGTGAAGATGCTGGCCCGCTGGATATTCGTCTTCTGGGAAAGATGTCTCCACAAAATGTTACTGCTCTCCACAGAATAGTTGAGGTATTTCAGTCTGGACCCAAATGACGGACCGACCCGCTCTGACACGACAGAACCGGAGAATGTAGTTGGAAAGTTTGGTTATAAATTGGTCAATAAATAGTCAGTACTTAATTTTCCCGGAAAAAAACTGAAAGCTGATGACGGGTCTGTAAAGAAGTCCTATCATGTTTTCCACTTCCCCACGGAGCAGAACCGAGGTCCGATGACCGTGATGGATGTGGTGTGTGTAATATGTAAATGTCTTTAAACGACCATCATTGTGTTTAATGGCTTCATTGATTGTCCCAACCGCAGTTAAAACTTTGCACACATATATACACGCATTTAAAAGATATTTTTCCATGCCAGGGAACCAGTTTGGACCCAAGTTGGGCCAACATTCACCAGAACTAATTTAGCTTGACACCAGCAAGAGCCCTGAGGGGCCCGGATACCACAGACGGATCCGTGTTGTGAAGCGCTCCAGCAAAACACTTTATGATTACACGCAAATACCCGACAGCAGAGTCTGAACCGGCTAATACATCCCATAAACACCAGCGGACGCACACGCACACTCATTCTCTCACACACACTTATTCTCACTCACACACCCATTCTCTCACACACACTTATTCTCACACACACTCATTCTCTCACACACACTTATTCTCACTCACACACACACTCATTCTCACACACACACACATTCTCACACACACACACACACACACACACACTCATTCTCACACACACACAGATTCTCGCACACACACTTATTCTCACACACACACTTATTCTCACACACATACACTCATTCTCACACACACACTTATTCTCACACACACACAGATTCTCACACACACACAGATTCTCACACACACACACTAATTCTCACACACACACTTATTCTCACACACACACAGATTCTCACACACATACACTCATTCTCACACACACACGCATTCTCACACACACACGCATTCTCACACACACACAAATTCTCACACACACACACACACACACACACACAGATTCTCACACACACTCATTCTCACACACACACAGATTCTCACACACACTCATTCTCACACACACACAGATTCTCACACACAGTTTAACAGGGGATCGTCTTTCCTGCGCCAAAGTCGCCGAGCAGCTCGTCATCTGACATCAGAGAGGAAGGTGTTTATGGCGTTGCACGACTGTAAACAGATCAGTTCAACACAAACATCGCTACGAATCCAACAAACACAGACAGTCAACAGGAAACAACCGATTATTAATGATTATTAATAATTATTCATACGGTGAAAGAGTCCAGGTTCTTACGGTGAAAGAGTCCAGGTTCTTAAGGTGAAAGAGTCCAGGTTCTTAAGGTGAAAGAGTCCAGGTTCATACGGTGAAAGGGTCCAGGTTCATACGGTGAAAGAGTCCAGGTTCATACGGTGAAAGAGTCCAGGTTCATACGGTGAAAGGGTCCAGGTTCATACGGTGAAAGAGTCCAGGTTCATACGGTGAAAGAGTCCAGGTTCTTACGGTGAAGGAGTCCAGGTTCTTACGTATGAAGCTGGACGGTGAAAGAGTCCAGGTTCATACGGTGAAAGAGTCCAGGTTCTTACGGTGAAGGAGTCCAGGTTCATACGGTGAAAGAGTCCAGGTTCATACGGTGAAAGAGTCCAGGTTCTTACGGTGAAGGAGTCCAGGTTCATACGGTGAAAGAGTCCAGGTTCTTACGGTGAAAGAGTCCAGGTTCTTACGGTGAAAGAGTCCAGGTTCATACGGTGAAAGGGTCCAGGTTCATACGGTGAAAGAGTCCAGGTTCATACGGTGAAAGAGTCCAGGTTCTTACGGTGAAGGAGTCCAGGTTCTTACGGTGAAGGAGTCCAGGTTCATACGGTGAAAGAGTCCAGGTTCATACAGTGAAAGAGTCCAGGTTCATACGGTGAAAGAGTCCAGGTTCATACGGTGAAAGGGTCCAGGTTCATACGGTGAAAGGGTCCAGGTTCTTACGGTGAAAGAGTCCAGGTTCATACAGTGAAAGAGTCCAGGTTCTTACGGTGAAAGAGTCCAGGTTCATACGGTGAAAGGGTCCAGGTTCTTACGGTGAAAGAGTCCAGGTTCATACAGTGAAAGAGTCCAGGTTCTTACGTTGACCCTACAAACACAAACAGTAGGCAGGAGAACAAGACGGTAATAAGTGTGTTGTAACATGTGTGGCTGTTTTTACGACTCATCTGAAGGACAATCAAAGAGAAGAAGTAAAGTAGACCATGACATCAGAGGTATTTAAGTCTTTTATATCCTACACTGTACAAACAATCCCCCTGATGAAACTACTCACATTAAATACAAGTCATGTAGCAAACAGTGTTTTCATTAAAAACAACTTCCAGACTAAAATATGATGGACGGATGATATATATATATATATATATATATATATATATATATATATATAATATATATATATACATATATATATATATATATATATATACATATATATATGTATATATATATATATATATATATATATATATACATAGATATACATATATGTATATATATATATATATATATATATATATATATATATATATATATATATATATATACATATATATACATAAAAATTAAAATAACAAATCATTTATTCTGAAATGTTTAACTTTTCACACACAGAGATTTCATGTTCTACTTCCTTCCTGCTCCTTTGTGATTCGTCTTTGTGTGTTCTCAGTGTGTGCTCCAAGATCTCACGCACACACTCACATGGAAACACACACTTACACACACCAAAAACACACTGTCAAAGATAAACACACATACACCCACACGGACACACGCAAACACACACACACAAATTCACATATAAACACACACACACTCACGCATCACAAACACAAAGTCGCAGATAAACACACATACACCCACACGGACACACACAAACACACACACACACTCCCATAAATGCACACACTCACACATAAACACACACATGCTCTCACACACTCACATATAAACACACACACACACACAAACACACACAAACACACTCACCTACACAACAGACACACACGCCCACACATAAACACGCACACGCTCCCACACACGCACACACTTACAGATAAACACGCTCACACACACGCACATGCACACACACACAAACAGACACTCAGCCACACACACACCCTCACAGATAAACACACATACATCCACACGGACACACACACCCACACACACAACACACACACTCACAAATGAACCCCAACGCACACACACTCACATGCACACACACTCACATGCACACACTCACATGCACACACACTCACATGCACACACACTCACATACACACACACGCACTAACACACGCACACACTCACATGCACACACACACTCACGTGCACACACAATCACAACACACAAACTCACATGCACACAGACACAATCACAACACACAAACTCACATGCACACAGACACACTCACACACGCACACTGACATGCACAGACACACTCACATGCACAGACACACTCACATGCACACACACACAATCACACACACACAAACTCACATGCACACAGACACACTCACGAACGCACACACTGACATGCACACACACACACTCACACACGCACACACTGACATGCACAGACACACAAACATGCACACACAGTCACACACACACAAACTCCAATGCGCACACACACAATCAAACACGCACACACCGACATGCACAGACACACTCACATGCACACACAGTCACACACACACAAATTCACATGCGCACACACACACTCACACACGCACACACTGACATGCACAGACACACTCACATGCACACACAGTCACACACACACAAACTCACATGCGCACACACACAATCACAGCCAGACCTGTGTTTGTTTCTCTTCTGTGAATGTGTAACAGAATGTTCTAAGACACACGTGGACCTGACGAACACAGATGGGTGGGTGTGTGTGTATATGTGTATGTGTGTATGTGTGTGTGTCTGTGTGTGTATACGTGTATGTGTGTGTGTGTGTGTGTGTGGGTGTGTGAGTATTTCCATATTAGAAAAAACAAACACTGTCTTTAAATGTACACGCATGAGAGAAATCTTGATTCTCCTTCAGACAACGTCTGTAAACACGGCCCTCTCTCTCTGTGTGGGTGTGTTTGTGTCAGTGTCTGGTTTCCATTTGGATCTCCGTCTCCCTCAAACCGAGCCGGACCAGAAGTAGAACGTGTGAAACTTCTAGAGCAGCAGGAGTGAAAGGACCTTTGCAGCTTTGTGGAAAAAAAAACAACCCCAGACTGGCAGGTGATACCACCAATGATTAACTGAAGCTGCATCGTAGTATCAAAGGTGGGCTCGCAAGGATAGCTGGAGAGCTGGGTCAGATCGTCCCCACAGCTTCAGAACTTGGGTTCTGCTGTTCGGCAGTGAAAACTAAGCGATGTAATTCCGCGTATGACCCGAAATCACCTATCGGGTCATACGCCCATGTATGCGGACGACTCTCTTCTCTCCACCTCCTCTAGCTGGAAGTAAAGCCGGCTTATCTTATCTGCTCTTCAAATTTGGTTCTAGTTTGTCCACATATTGTCATTTCATAACATTTGTTATCGGAGAAGGTCATGGTCATCCTCAAAAGTTCTACCAGAGGCAACTGGACTCCTTCTTTCTAAGATGTTGAAAGAAGTTTCCTTAGTTATCGCTGAGAAGTTGGGGATATTACGGAATCCTCATTATTCCCGCCGCCGCCGCAGGTACTTCCTGTCGACGCCATAACTCTAAAGTATTTCATGGATCATTTTCAAACTTTATATTCACGTAGACCTTAGAGTGAGGAAGAACTGCATTGATTTTAGAATAGGCCGGTTGTGCATTTCTGACACTATAAGGAGTTTATAAGGAGTTTATAAGGAGTTTATAAGGAGTTTATAAGGAGTTTATAAGGAGTTTATAAGGAGTTTATAAGGAGTTTATAAGGAGTTTATAAGGAGTTCTCAGGGCATAAGAGGAGGGATAGTGGATCTACTGGTAGAAGGACGCTGGAGATGGAGCTGGAGGCAGGAGAAGAAGGGGAGGAGCAAGGAGGAGGTTCATGGATGTGTTGGGAGATTACATGCAGTTGGTTGGTATGTTTCATCTTTCTATGCTTTATCATTAGAAAGATGAAACATTTTGTTTGAAACAGACGGATGGATTTTGGAACGATTGTACTTTGTGTCTCTTCCCTTGTCCATCACTCGTCTGTCACCCCCGAGGAAAAATGACATTCCTCAGGAGGAAGTCTCAAAAGTTCATGGCATTCCTCAGAAGGAGATTGGAGCGTTCTGTTTGAGTGAAGGAGTGGGACTTAATGAGACGCTGATGTTGTAATTAGAGCTTTTCTCTCTCTGTGTCGTCTGGCGTAATCTACGTCTGATCTCATTTAAGACCTGAGGACAAACACAGTCAGACCAAAATAAATAAAACTAGAGTATAAGTCACACGATCGTAGGTGTTTTATCACATCTGACCAAAAATGAATATTGGCCGTTAAGCAATGAGGTCAGATGATGTCACTTTTCATGACTGGAGAAAGTACTGGCAACAATTCTCAACACCATCTCCAAAACAGAGTCCGTTCATCTGGATTCCCATCTGGCTCCTCCCACTCCGCTCACTGATGCCTTCAACAGATTCTATCCCATTTGTCCGCTTCTTCTCAGTTTTCTTTTCTTATCGCTGACTCTAGCGGCTTCTTCCTCCCTCCTCCCCCTCCATCCCTCCAGGCAAAGCCCAAGTATACTGTATTTATGTACCTGTAAAATATTGACCCAGGAACAGGGGGGGAGGGGGTTGATTTTCCAGTTCCAGTTCCCAAATGAACTGGAACGGAGGACAAAAGGCTTCAGCACAATGTGAGGGTCTGTTTGGGACTAGAGCTGCCGGGCTGATCTCTAGGCGTAACACAGGATTACATCTGTCCTGACTGTGAACCCTCACTATCATCGCAGCATCATGGAGGACACAGTTTACCTCCAGCCCTCTGATGCAAGATCATTACAAAGATTTTAAGCTCTTTGAAGGTAGGAGATGTAACAAACTTTCTGCAGGCCATAATGGTAGCAAGTCCTTTTTTTCACCTCCGTGTTGTCTTTTCGTACGGTTATCTTCTCTGTCGGATTTGTCGGCAGGATTACAGAAAAGCTACTGAACGGATTTCCATGACACTTGGCCCCAAGAGCAGGTTGTACCCGCTCACCTGAATCAACCTGCACGATTCCATAATATCCTCGACATTCCAGGATGAATATTAAACTTGGTTAATTTTGGTCTGACTTTGTCTGTCCTCAGGTCCTAAATAAGATGAGAGATGGATTACGTTACACAATTCCCCAGCGTCAGCGAAGAACGCTCTAATCACAACATCAGGGTCTCTTCTAGTCGGCGAGGGCTCCTTCACTCAAGAAGAAGAAGAAGAAGAAGAAGAAGCTTTTATCAGTCACACATACAGTACAACATAGTGAAATTAATCCTCTGCATTTGACCCATCCCTGAGGGAGCAGTGGGCAGCCCCTCGTGGAGCACCTGGGGGTTTCAAGTAGACCCTGGTGGGATTCGAACCGGCCACCTTCCGATTGGGAGACGGCCGCTCTACCCACTGAGCCACAGCCGCCCTTAACGTCCAAACGTCCAAATGTCCAAATCCTTCAAAAAGGTTTGTGTTCGTCTTCTGAGGAATGGGACGTCCAATTCAAGTCCGAGACTAGCTATGGACGATTGAAGATAAAAACCTTACGATCATTCCAATTGTATATGTTGCTGTTCCCTATAAAAGATTCCTACGCACCAAATTTGGCCTAAATCGGACCAACGCTTGAGAATTTACGGCCAATCCAGTTCTTCCTCACACCAAGGTCTATGTGGGTACAAACTTTGAAAAGTTACCACGGTTACAAACCAATACTAGAATACTATATCCAAAGGAATGATGCTGTACTATAACCACGAATATGCAAAATTAGAATAACACCGATTATCTCTTCCAATGGCGCAGCAGCATTTAACAACTGAAGTTCTGATCTGATGGAAGCAGGAAAGGTGGGAAAGCATGAAGGTCTGACCCAGGTGATGACTCCTAATAAATAAATAAATCTGAGCATTCCCTGACTTTTCTGGAACTTCCATCATTCGATCCCCGGAACGTCGATTTTGGGAAAAGTCTGTACATTTTCGACAGTTGGGGTATTACCTCCAAAAGTTTCCTTTAACTCCGATATACTTCATACCTGGTGTATATGAACCGACCTGAGGAGCGCTATCTTATATCAATGTTTTACATGGATCATTCCTATTTTACTCAGTAGGGGGAGCTTTTTACACAGACACAGTTTTTCAGACATAACTTCTTATGCTTTGTCCGATGTAGTCCGAATTCGGTGCATAAGAATCGAATCGAGGAGGTTTTTTATTCTAATAGTTCATTAAGAGTTAAAAGTAAATATCTCCATTACGTCATCAGGCATTCATTCTACAGAAATAGTATCAGCTGATTAGTTCTAAGTTTAATAAAAGCCTATGAAAATAATGTTTTATTCAATTTATTCCAAGAGATCACCCAAAACCCTTAACCAAAACATCTTTACAGGCCTTCTTCTTCTTCTTCTTCTTCTTCTTCTTCTTTGGGCTGTTCCCTTTAGGGGTCTCCACAGCGGATCATCTGTTTCCACCTTCCTCTGTCCTCTGCATCTTCCTCACACCAACCAACTGCATGTCCTCTCTCACCACATCCAGAAACCTCCTCTTTGCTCCTCCCCTTCTTCTCCTGCCTGCAGCTCCATCTCCAGCATCCTTCTACCAGTAGATCCACTACCCCTCTTCTTCACGGGTCAGAACCATCTCAGTCTGTCCTCTCTGACTTTGTCTCCAGGACGTCTAACCTGGACTGTCCCTCTGATGTCTCCTTTCTAATCCTGTCCTTCCTCCTCACTCCCAGAGAACATCTGAACATCTTCATCTCTACCTCCTGTCTTCTGGTCCACCGTCTCTGAACCATCCAGTGGAACTGCTCTCCCCTCCATCTTGGAAACCTGTCCCTTCACTCCTGCTGCTCCTCTTCTGTCACAGATAACTCCTCACACTCTCCTCGACCCACTCAACCCTGCCTGCACTCGCCTCTTCACTTCTTTTCCTTCTTCTCCGTTGCTCAGAGCAGTTGACCCCAAGGCTTTAAACTCCTGCACCTTCTCTTTGTACCCTCTCCATCTTGCCCTCATACTCTTCTCACCTGTAAGCACATTTCCATCTCTATCCTTAATCACCCTAACCTGCTGCACATCCTTCCCATCTCACTGTCTCTGCCTCTTCTACCGGTTCAAGTCCTCTTCTCCTTCCTTAGAGTCCAAACTTTCATTCAGCTCCTCATATCTCTTTCTACTCCTGCCAACGTTCTTCATCTCTCCTGCTATCCCACTTCTTCTCTAAACTGTTCTTGCTTAGACTTTCCAGAACCTCCTCATACCACCATCCAGTCTTCTTATTTTTAGATGAGACACCGTCCTACCTGTCTGCCTTAACACATTTGCTGCGGTTGCCCATGAATCTGCCACCTACCACCCAGAGCCTGTCTCACCGCCTCCTTGAAGTCCAACCAGCAGCCTTAAACATATTATCAGACATTGGATGGAACTTCCAGGATGTTTGGTAGAAGTCCAAGGACCTTTTTGACGGATTTGACACCTCAGAGTTTTCACTCAAACAGTTAAATCCATGAATGTCAGCATCGATGCTTCATTTGACAATGAGAACGTCCTGAAATCAGAGAGGTTGTTGTTCTAGCAAGTCAGAGAGAAAGAAAGAACAAAAAATCTGGACCACATCGGACCACGCACAGGTGCTTTCTGTTAAAACCAGACCGAATCAAACTGTCATCACAAATAAAGCGTTGATTGTTTACACTTAGCTTTCATTCAGGCAGCACTTTCTGTTCACGTTATTTGTTATTTCCCTGCTTCCCGTTGAATCCTTCAAACGCGATAAGTTGAATTAAGGATAAAAGCCACAAAAAAAACAAGCAGACAAACCAAACTAACTGATTTGTTCAGTCTGTGGGTCTCCTCTTCTTCATTTCACCACCAGCTTCTCCCTGACATCCAGTTTGTACCCGATACTTTAGCTATTCCATTCATTTCACCGCATAAAGACCCTCACTCAATGGGCTGTGTGGCTTAAAGAAATCATCTCTCAAAAATATATCTATACGCCACAAAGACAGTTCACCAATCAGGGCTTTCAAAAACTGTACCAGCAATGTGTGCTACAGTAGCTCCTCCGCAGAATCAGACAACGTCCACTGGCCTTCGCTCGTAAAGCCTCGGACACCCAGAACCCTTTTGGTTGGTTGTAACCACTGCAGACCAGGACCACCCAACAGGACCTGTAGTTCTGCAGATGCTCTGACCCAGACCTCATTATCTGGTGACTCAGATTCTTAGACTTGCCCATTTCTCCTGCTTACAATAGGAAGTAAAACAACAAAATCTAGATTATATGCAATTCCACAGGCCGAGTTTTGATTTACCGGGTTGCCTGAAGTAAAAATAGACGTCAGTCCAAATTTGAGGGATGGGGGATCTTGTTCTGGCAGGATCAGGCACCAAGTCCTCATCACCAGCCGTTAAATTGCACCGGCACGTCTAAATTTCCACTCAGACCTGGAAACATTTCACGACAGCTGATTCAACCTTTCTGCCGCTCGCCTCGAATCCTTCTGCCCCACTTACGTCATAAGTACAAATTAAGACCGTCCCAGAACACACAGGCGCTAACCTTGGCTGACATAGCATATCTGTACAGCCTGACATTCCATCACATTAATAAAAACACTACATCTCCCATGAGACCTCATTAGGGCGTCCTCAGCCACGCAGATAGGACAGAATGAGGTTCTGGCCGTGAACGCCGGACTGAACCACCTCTCTGAGCGGGTAGAAGAAAATCAGCCCAGGAATAAAGGTCCATTGTTTGATTCGCGCTTGGTTCCATCTCTTTGTGTCACTTCGTGTTCAACCATCCAACGATTGAAATGTCACAACAAACTCCATAACAACAGTTTCTGGTCAGCTGAGCCTTTGAATTTTGGAAAGATATTCATGCTCTCCAAAATTGAGTCCGGGTCTTTCAAGCCGTTTGAATGACCCCCAAAAGACGTTTGCGACAGCTAACGGTACGAGTCTGCACACAACTGACGATTAGTAGTCATATTTTAAGAATCTGGTGCCATTTCTGATTTCATGTAACAGCTGACAATGTTCCTCTTCAGGTAGAAATATATATTACGCCCGAAAACTCGGGAATATTATTGAATCCTCATTGCTGTGTCTGCCGCCGCAGTTCCTTTGTGTTAAACGTGATAACTCCAAAAACATTTCATGGATCATTTTCAAAATCCATACCCATATAGACCATAGTAAGAGGAAGAACTGGAGTTATTTTGGTAAAGTTTGGTTGTTTATTTCCAACACTAAGTGGAGCGTTATGTCAAAAATCCTCAGGCCATAATTTTGCAACTGTTTCTCCAATTTAGTCCAGATTTGATGCATATAAATTAGCTGAAGGAGATTTATCTTGTATACATTGTGTTTTACACTCTTAGTTCATATTTTACTCACTAGGAGGAAGTTTTAATGAAAAAAGACAATTTTTCTCTATTTCGTTTAGTCCAAATTTAGTTTACATGAAAAGTAGATAAATAAATATATATTTATAGTACTTATTTGACTCATAACTATTTCATTCACATTTTTTACCCACATAAACCGTAAAAGTCCAAGAATGAATCAAGTCGAGGAGTTCTATATTGTTTTTTGCTATTACTGTTATATTATACTATTTTACTCACTAGAGGGCGCTTTCTTACGAAAAACACTGATTTCCACAAATAACTCAAAAACCATGTCATGGATTATTGTCCAATTTAACATCCACACAAACAATAAGGAGAGGAAGAACTGGAGTCATTTTGAGAATGGTCAGTTTTATTTTGCCAACAGTAGGAGGCGCTTTAGCTTCAAAAGCTCTCAGCCCATCATTTCTCAACCATTGGTCTCATTAAGTCCAAATTTGGAACACATGAATGGACTTTAGGATTATCTTGTAGATTTATATTTGCACCCTTCTAACATAAATATCAGAAGGTGAAAGAGCCGCAAAAACATTTGAAAATCCCGTAACATGTCAGACGAATGGTTGACGTTGTCATTTTTCAAAGTCAGAGCCACAGATTAAGAATATAGGCCCGCATTCAAAAGAGAATATCCACCATTTGTTTCTTCTTTTGTCTCTGCATAGCTGTTAAACTGAAAATGTAACAGCCAAGTGTGAAATTGGGCCACGTTGCAGTTTTTCAAAAGATCAATAGAGGAAATATTGGAGTCTAGGCCCCCAGAAACTCTCTTTAATTGAAGGAAAGGCCAAAGGTCAATGAGCAGTTAACCTTTTACGCAAAAAGGTTGCGTAAACTGGTCCCTCTATTGGTTGGTCTGTCCGCTAATCATAAAGGAGGTAGGATGTAAGGATGATACCACGAGTCTTTCTGTGTTAGATGCCCAAGATTCCATCCTCAAACCACCAGCGAGACACTGGGTCCCATTTCAGACTCCCTCGCAATGTGGAATAGATCTGATTCGTGCATTTAATAGTATCATGTGCAACTGATACGAGTTTAGTCTAGTAGAAAGGGAACCTCCTGCATCTGGTTCCCTTGGAGAACTGTTAGCAGCTGTTAGCAGTTAGCTCAACTGTTCCTCAGATGACGCTACTGCCTTATTGAAAGACTGTGAAACTCCTTATGTCCAGTGCTTGGCCCATTTTCTTTGTGAAAGATTGGACTGGTGACAGAACACATATACAACCGTAGCGTAGACAATAAGCGCTGGGCGTCGAGCTGTACGAACGCCAATGCATTCACTTCCTGTGCCCTGAATGGTGACACAAAGGAAATGATGACAATATTCTGTGTGTAAAAGTGATTTCCTCCTGTTATACCTCCTCCTGATGAGGCGTCTGCTCCTCCCTGAGGTAAAACCGACTTGTTTTTCCTCTCTGCTCGTTCATGAGACGGATTACGGAATGGTCGTCCTTGACAGAAAGGGTATATCCCCGAAAATTCCACTATCCCCTGCGTTGTACAAGCAATCCTCCTGATTGAACTCCTCAAACTATATCTTGTTATGTTCATTTTGTATGTTAAGTGGGGAAAAAAAGCTAAAGTGAGTATAATGTGAACTATGATACAAACAACAAAGATCTCATTCGATTCAGATGCACCAAATTAGAATTTAATCGGACCAACGGTTCCAATTATGGCTGAAAATTTTTGCAGGTAAAGTTTCCCCTAGTGTCACTTGGGGGAACTGGATTGATTTTCGGGGGGATATACATCTGAACATTCCCAAAATCAATGCAGTTCTTCCTCACACTAAGGGTTATATGGAAATAAAATTTGAAAATGATCCGGGACATAGTTGTCGAGGTATCCCTGGAATACAGGGTTTCTCGTTAAAAAGCTCCCCCTAGTGAGTAAAATGGGATTTTTCTAAGCATTAATACGACATTTCCAAGATAAATCTCCTCGAGTTGACTCACGTTCATCAAATTTGGACAAAATTGGACCAGCGGTTGAGAGATTTGTAGATAAAGCTCCATCTTGGGTTGAAAATTTGCATCTGAAATTTCCGCAAATCAGTCCGGTCCACTGAAAAGGATCCATTAAACGTTTTTTGAGTTATCGCGGTAACATGAAGGATCTGATCTCAAGGGTTCCACACTAACCAACCAGTATTGAGTGATAAGTGATCTTCAGAACGGAGGGGATCGTAACGCTGAGATGTGGGAGACTAAATTCTCCATTAACATCTAAGCATCAAAGATCCTCTCTGATTATAGATGGAGCAAAGTTTAGCATCTCAAGATCCTTTCCCCCCCCCCTCAGTTTATGACGTTCTCTCACTGCTAAGCTGCTTCTCAAGTGATGAACAACACAACGACTGTGTTGGGAGAAACATAAGGCACTCTGGGAAAAAAAACACGTTCTTGTTTCGAGTGGAATTGAAGCCTCGGGCTTGTGTGGAGAAATTCAAAGACACATAATCACTTAAAGCTAAGCTAATTGAAAAAAAGTCAATTAATTATATGTATTGTAATTAATTGACTTAAATTAATTGCATACATAAATCTTTACTCTGAGAAGCATTTAAAAATAACGAATGCAAATAGATTTTTGTAGCTGAGGGATTCAGTTGAGAAGCAGACGTTAAATATTTTAAAGGTCAGCCTCTGTTTTAGATATTCAGAACCTTCACTCACAACAATTCCAGTACAAACCAGTTTAGTGGATTTATCTGTCACAGGTGGATTAAAACCGGGCTCTGCCGTTTGGATCGGTCTTCGGACAAATAACTGATCGGTTGTAAATAAAAGATTTACTTTTACGGCTTAAAATTTATCATAAATAAATCCCTTCAAAATAAAAGGTTTCCGTCTGAATATTTGATTATTTCCACATTTTCATTAGTTTCGTTAAGTGTGTCAGCAGTTGTGAGCAGTCAGACATGCGGCGGCGCCCCTACGTGACCTGGATGTTAACGTGTCTTGAACGGAACCTAGGTGTTTGTGTGTCTTGAATCGGACCTGGGTCCTCACATGTCTTGAACAGGACCCGGGTTCATACGTGTCTCAAACCGGACCTGGGTGTTCATTTGTCTTGAACAAGACCTGGGTTCACACGAGTCTTGAACAGAACGTAGGTTCTTGCGTGTCTTGAACTGGACCTGGGACCTGGGTTCACAAATGTCTTGAACTGGACCTGGGTACACACGAGTCTTGAACTGGAAGCTGGAGGAACCCACGTAACATGGGAGAACATTCAAACTCCCCACAGGAAGTCCACATGTTATTCTGAATTAATGAAATAATCCTCTCTTGGCCGGGACGTTCTTATTAATGAGAATTTTTAATCTCACTGAGACTTTACTTAAAAACAGAGAATTGTTTTTCCGGACAAACAAGATAATTATTTCTCCTCACTCTTGAGCAAACTAAAAAATCATTATGTAAGTACAATCTATATGTCCTGCTTCCAGCATCAGCCTCAGGACAAAACGTCCACCTGCTGTCTCATCTATCCCACCCACTGACAGGTGAGATTGAAACAAGATAATCTATGTCATTGTGACTTCAACTGTCGGTGGTTATAATGTTATGGCTGATCAGCGTTTATACTGATTAGCGTTTATACTGATCAGCCATAACAGTGGTTCAGTGGTTATAATGTTATGGCTGATCGGCGTTTATACCGATCAGCCATAACAGTGGTTCAGTGGTTATAATGTTATGGCCGATCAGCGTTTATACCGATCAGCCATAACAGTGGTTCAGTGGTTACAATGTTATGGCTGATCAGCGTTTGTACCGATCAGCCATAACAGTGGTTCAGTGGTTATAATGTTATGGCTGATCAGAAGATTTCGTCTCTGGTTTTTATACTTTTCGAACCTTCGTTTGAGTCTAATTGTAGAAAAACAATGAAGTGAAAACTTTGACATAACTTTAAAACTAGGAACAAAGGTAAGACGCCATCAGCCAGATCACCATCTGGAGCCTGTTGGCTCTTTTTAATCTGGAATAAACATCATCATCCTTCATCATAACCAGCGGCTGACGTGATTATTCTCTGCTTCTGACTGAATGGCGATCAGCAGAACTCCCATAATGCTGCAGGCCCACATGGGATTAATAAACAAACACGCTGTGCAGCAGATCACGCCTCTCTGGCGTTTTTTACATAAAGCGGCGTGATGCCAGCTGCCCACGCCGCCGTCGTCAGGTGTTTTAAGGCTGGTAATGGAGAAGAGTATTCATCAGCGCCGCTGACAAACGGTTCTGTAGATGGAATATTATGTAATGTGTTTTCCGAACGCGGGCTCTACATTCATACGTGCACGCTCCCTCATATCTGAACCACGCACACATGTCCAGGATGGCGTGCCTGGAAGGAGCAGCTGCCGTTACGGATGACGGGCACGCCACATATCTGAGACGGCGTCGAGTTTCACAGCGACAAACCGGCGGAGAAGCGACGGAAATCCAGCCCAATGTGAGCTGCTGCTCTCAGATGTCCTTTTTCCCGCTGGATTACTGTCTCACTCCTCGCCATAACGCCTGAACCTTCTCCTTCCTCCTCCACCTTCTTTGAGACACGCTCTTCATCGTCAGGCTGACGGAGCGGCTCTAAACCTGCCGGGTGTGACCAGCAGATGTGAGATGGAAACGCCCAACGATCAGGGTCTCCAGCGGGACCCTGAGAGGTGTGACCTCCATCAAGGACGTGATGTTCCTCACGCACACGTCCTTCTGACCTGATCTCAATCCCATAATATGTGAATTAGGAGTCTGGATCTTTGCCGCCACTGGGTATCTCTCTCTCACTCTCTCCCACTCTCTCTCACTCTCTCTCACTCTCTCTCACTCTCTCACACTCTCTCTCACTCTCTCACACTCTCTCTCTCACTCTCTCTCACTCTCTCTAACTCTCTCTCTCTCTCACTCTCTTTTTTTTCAAACCTGACCGGTCATGGCATTAGGCCGTCCCCCCTGAGTCTTGGGTCTGCTCGAGGTTTCTGCCTGTTAAAGGGCAGTTTTTTCTCGCCATTGTCACCAAGTGCTGCTCAAGGAGGAATTTGTTGGGTCTGTAGATAATTATATTAATATAATATATAATTATATTAAGATATAATTATATATATATAATTATATAAAGAGTTTGTTCTAGACCTGATCTTTCTAGGAAAACACCTTCAGACAACTGTTATTGTGAATTGTCGCTGTATAAATAAAGATTGATGGATTGATTGTAAATTATCTACAGAAAGAAAAAAAAATCAGTTTTTTTGTCAAAGATTTGATCCTTATGTCCTCACATGCTTGAGCCCCCCCTCAATAGTCATGGTTAATACTTCCTCAGTGCCCCCTTTGACCGGTTGTGTCCCGCAAGGCTCCATCCTTGGCCCCTTGCTCTTTGCCGCCGCTGGGTCGGATTATGAACCGGTTCAGCCACATTGTTCAACTTGAATAAAAATTCAAAGAGAGTGCTAACCTTCGCCAAGAACCGACAGAACCGACAGTTTTCGGACATAATTCCTGCAGATTCCTCCATTCATATCCGACTTATTACCTCCCTCTTACCCACCGAGCTGGTTCCAGGGCTAGTTCGGAGCCAGAGCCCGATTTAGCACCAGTTCATTATTATTCGACCGCTTAAGCACCAGCTCCTGGCTCTTAAAACCCATGCCATACAAGCACCAACTCTTCATGGTCTAGAGCCAAGAACGGATGACGTTAAACGGACACGTAACGGCGTGGCTCTGACTTGGCACCTTGCCAATGGAATAGCAAAAAGGTTCTTAGGAGGTGCGTGAGTTGAACCAATTAAGCACTGGCAGTAGCACCAGCATCGAAACTAGCACCAGGTTATCTTTGGTGGAAAAGGGGCATCAGATACTCTTTAGCCGCTCGACTCCTGCGCCTTCCACTTCAGTGCCTTTGTTCAGCCCACTGAGCTCCATCCCCATAGGAACATCAAAGGAACTCTTGAAACTGAGGCCCCAGCTTCACCCACCCCAAAACTAACATCAAAGGAATCTGTGAGACACGTAACGTCACCAAAATGTGATCACCTCTAGGATGTTCCAAAAACTATCCCTGGGTAAAATATACTGCAAATCCATCCAGTAATTATTGTGTAATCCTTCTCACCAACAAACAAACAAACAAACACGCAGGAGTGAAAACAACAAAAAGTAGAACATACGATATAATAGGACATAAACATGAAAGATAAATATAAAGAGTATATATAGAGTTACACATACATACATGCATACACATATATACACATGCCGTATATATATATATATATATATATATATATATATATATATATATGTATATATATATACACATATATATATATACATACATATATATACATGTATATATGTATATATATATATATATATATATATATACATATATACATGTATATATATACATGAAAAAGTCGGGGTTATTGTTGAATCGTCATGGCGACCGCTGACGATGAATGGTCTTAGAGTTAGATGGAAGAGCCGATCGCACATATCTGATAACGTTCTGCCAGGAAGCGGATAAATACCCGGTTTACGACTTATGAAGATAGGAGTCGTATAAAAGTGACACAGAGTTGAACAAGTGGAGCGTTTCTTAATCTCCGTCCGTCTTCATTCCCGTTCAGAACCTTTGCTGAACCCGCCGTGGTTCTTTTAAAACGAGCTGCATGAATAAACTTACCTCACTCGCCTGAACGCCGCCGGCGTTGACTGTTTTCCAGCAACCACCCCCTAAAGGTTATATTTTTCATGGAGGCATGAGAATCTCTCTACATCTGTGAGAGGAACCGTCACAAACAGATGTTGGCCGTCGTCACCACGCCTTCAGCCATCCCCTGACCTTTCCTCCGGCGACATGAGAGGACTCGCAATCCTGGTTCCGAGTGAAGTATCTCTAAAGCTATTGCATGCATCGCCGGTGAAATGTGATATTTCCCCTCCTGCTGGGGAGACGCAGGAGACGGAGCTCAGCTGATCCCCCCAGAGGAGGGACTGATCTTTAGAAGATAGAGATCAGGAGACTCTTCTACGAACAGTCTGCAGCGCCGACATGTTCATCCTTCTGTTTTAATCTGCTGGACCTTCTCTCCTGAGAGTGTGTCCAGAGGACTCATACGACACCAGGACCCCATTGGAAGTCCCCAATCCCCTGTGTTGTACAAAGTAATCCCCCTGATGGAACTCCTTAGATCAAATGTGGAGTTAAGCCGACAGTGTTTTTGTGAAGAACAGAAAAAGGAACAGCTCCCCCTTGTAAGTAAAATATGAGCTTTTAGATTCAAAATAGTTCCTCTGGAGACGATTCACACGCAGCAACTTTGGACTAAGTCGTTAGGAACTTATGTCCGCAAAACAGTATTTTCAAGAAAAGCCCCCCCCAGTCACACATGTTTGTGTGTGTGTGTGTGTGTGCGTGTGTGTGTGCGTGTGTATGTGTGTGCGTGTGTGTGTGTGTGCGTGCGTGCGTGTGTATGTGCGTGTGCGTGTATGTATGTGTATGTGTGTGTACGTGTATGTATGTGTATTAGTCTGTGTGTGTGTGTGTGTGTTTGTATGCGTGTGTGTGTATGTGTGTGTATGTGTGTGTATGTGTATATGTGTGTGTGTGTTTGTTTGTATGCGTGTGTATGTATGTGTACGTGTGTCTCTGTGTGTATTAGTCTGTGTGTGTGTGTGTGTGTATGTGTACGTGTGTCTCTGTGTGTATTAGTCTGTGTGTGTGTGTGTGTGCGTGTGTGTGTGTGTATGTTAGTGTGTGTGTGTGCGTGCGTGTGCGTGTATGTATGTGTATGTGTGTGTATGTGTATGTATGTGTAATAGTCTGTGTGTGTATGTATGCATATGTGTATGTGTGTCTCTGTGTGTATTAGTCTGTGTGTGTGTGTGTGTGCGTGTGTGTATGTGTATGTCTGTGTATGTGTCTGTGTGTCTGTGTTTGTATGTGTTTGTGTGTGTCTGTTTATGTATGTGTGTGTATGTGTCTGTGTGTATGTGTGTATGTGTGTGTATGTGTGTATGTGTGTCTGTGTTTGTATGTGTCTGTGTGTGTGCGTGTGTGTCTGTTTATGTATGTGTGTGTATGTGTGTATGTGTGTATGTGTGTATGTGTGTGTGTGTCTGTGTGTGTGTGTCTGTCTGTGTATATGCGTGTGTGTGTGTGTGTGTGTATGCGTGTGTGTGTGTATGCGTGTGTGTGTCTGTGTGTGTTTGTGTGTGTGGTTCTGTGTGTGTGTGTATGTGGTTCTGTGTGTGTGTGTGTGTGTCTGTCTGTGTATATGCGTGTGTGTGTGTGTGTGTGTGTATGCGTGTGTGTGTCTGTGTGTGTGTATGCGTGTGTGTGTGTGTATGTGTGTATGTGTGTGTATGTGTGTATGTGTGTGTGTCTGTGTATTTTTGTGTGGTTCTGTGTGTGGGTGTACGTGGTTCTTTGTGTGTGTGTGTGTGTGTGTGTGTGTGTGTATGCATGTGTATGTGTCTGTCTGTATGTGTGTCTGTGTGTGTATGCGTGTGTGTGTGTGTATGTGGTTCTGTGTGTGTGTGTCTCTGTGTGTCTATGTGTGTGTATGCGAGTGTATATGCGTGTGTGTGTGTGTGAGTGTGTATGCGTGTGTGTATGTATGCGTGTGTGTGTCTGTGTGTGTGTGTGTATGAGTGTGTGTGTGTGCGTGTGTCTGTGTGCGTGTATGCGTGTGTGTGTCTGTGTGTGTCTGTGTGTGTGTATGCGTGTGTGTGTGTGTGTATGTGGTGCTGTGTGTGTGTGTCTGTGTGTGTGTATGCATGTGTGTGTGTGTGTATGTGGTATTGTGTGTGTGTGTCTGTGTGTGTGTATGCGTGTGTGTGTGTATGCGTGTGTGTGTATGCGTGAGTGTGTGTGTGTGTGTATGAGTGTGTGTGTGTGTGTGTGGGGGGGTGGTCAGAGACTGAGCTGGGTGTCGGCAGCAGGGAGGTCAGAACACTGAGGTCTCTGAGTGTGTGATCAGGGACGAGGTGTGATATAGAAGTATGTAAATACAGGATATCACAGGGTCACACATTCACAGAGAACATAATCATGAAATACTAAATAGAATTATTCCAGTTCCTTCAGTCAGAAGTTTGGAATAAAACCAAAACCAGTTCAGATTAGAGTTCAGACTCTCATATTCCAGAGTCGTAGATTCTGGCCCCCGCATATCAGTTTTTTCTATATTCCTGCAGTAAGGAGACTACTCCAACCTCGGGACAGAGATGTCCTGTCGAGACCCGGATTTAGATGCATTCTGGGTGATCGGATCAAGACTGGACAGCCAGACACGTCGCCGCTCACACAGATTTCGTCGATGCCTACGCTCCTACCGCCACAAGGTCAAAGGGCGTCACGCGTAGTTATCACTCACGTCAGCCTAGCGTCAGAGTTGTTTATCTAGCTAGCATGGGCTAGCTAACATCTGTAAGATGTTTCAGGATGTAACTGTCATGTCAGGACTATTCCAGATGTTGACGCAACGTCTTGTTTCGCTAGTATTCCAACCGCATACGCTCTCCTCGCTCCATCTTTTCAAGCCGTCGCACCGTTCCGCCAAAGAAGATCGTCTAACGATGATCGGATAACGATGTGTCTAGGACCTAAGACGTGTATTTAGCGATTGTGTCTCGCTGTCCGCCGGTGATCCGATTGCCCCAAACAAATTTTAACACCAAGTCTAAACAGGGTCTTGGGGTCTCTGTCTGAAGTCCTGAGGTGTGGACGGGACAACCGGGAGCTCCGAGGAACAGAGGCGTCTGAATTCTACAAAGACTTGTTCTGGCTCCCAATCCATCCATGTCCACACCTGTGGCTACATCGCCCCCTGTTGGCGGCGATTTAATCTGGACATCTGTGGACTTCCACTCCCAAACCAGAAGAGAAAAGTGCCTGTCTACGTGTGGACCTAATATCCCTCCTAGTTGACTGGAGCGGGATCCAGATCAGCGGTTCTGAGGTTCTGGAGGCTCTTCAGTGACAGTCTGATCCAGATCTTAATGAAGACTGAGAGCCAGAAGCTCTATGAGACGTTACTTTGAGACGTTTTTTTAGAGCTCAGTTTCAGTCTGTCCAAACGTTCAACCAGGGCTTTGCCGTCCTCTCCAACAACAATAGTATAAAAAAAACCCCAATCCCCTGCGTTGTACAAACAATCGCCCTGAAGTTACGTCGGTAAAACTTTTTTTCGTAAAGGAGCTACCACTGGTGTGTGAAATATAAACTTTTAGAGTATTTTATCTATACAAGATGTATTTCCTCCAGTCGCTTTATCTGGACCAAATCTGGATCAAATCTGGACCAAATCTGGATCAACTGTTGAGAAATAATGTCCCAATAACTTTTGGAACTAACACCCCCCCCCCCCCCCCCCCCCCTAGTGTCGGAAATTCACAATCAACCTTTCCCAAAATCAATCCAGTTCTTCCTCTACTAAAGTCTATGTGTTTATACAAATTAAATTCAGGTGGGTTTGAGTTTTTGTCCATTTCCTATCAATTTAGTTGGAAGTTTTAGAAGGAGCTAAAGGGAAATGCTTCAATATTATTCCTGAAGAGACCTTCTGTCCTTTATTATTTCCCCCCGAAAAGGTTGGATATTACGGAATTTTAATGAACACAAAATAGAATTGTTAAATCTCAGTAGACAGTTAAAGTGAAGATTCAAAACGTGGTTAAAAAAACTTAACCAAAAGAGTTAACGCATATCGTTTTCACGCCATAACTCAAAAACTGAATCCATGATCATTTTCAAAGTTTAGACCCGCTTTAAACTTAGTGCGAGGAAGAACTGGAGTTTTTTTTGGAAAAGGTTGGTTGTATAATTCTGACACTAGGGGGAGCTTTATCTCCGAAAGCTATCCAGACATCATTTCTCAACAGCTGGTCCGATTATGTCCAAATTTGGTTCCTATGAATCAACAGGAGAGATGTTTCTTACGTGTATCATATTTATCTCACTAGGGGGAGCTAGTTTTTATTTTATTTTATTTTTACAGAAGATTACTGTTTTTTTGGACATTAACACATTCAGGGGGGATTGCTTGTACAACACAGGGGATGGGGGGGCTTTTCAGACATTTTTCGTAGACCTAGTTATGCACAAAGTAGTTTTGTAGATTCGGTTTCTCCGAGTGACTGTTTTGACCTCTAACAACCCGTTGACCCTGTGGAGGTCTGAGGTCATGTTTTTGTGACCCCTAACCCAAAGGGCTCTATTCCACATGAAAAGACGTTCGGTTCTTTTTCCGCACAGCATCACCACTATGACCCGACATTAAATCTCACACTCTGGACCCAGAACCGTGTCGGGTCAGACGGGATCACACCTTGATCTCAGACTCCAGGACTCCACAGTGGCCCACCTTTGGATTACAGCGTCGTGTAGGTGAAGGTTTCTGATGTGAACTTTATCCTTGAACGTCCCGACCGCCACAAACGTATATGACGTTGACGCGTCAAGCTTTTTGTTTTTTTAAGGAACTTTGCCGTCATGCTAGATAATAAAAAAGATTCAGTACCGTTATAACGTGATGGTTTTGACCTTATGACGTGATACGTGTCTCCTTTTTACAGGATTCTTGTTTTTATAGGATCATTTTGACGTTATATCACGATAGATAAATCCATGTGAAAAGGATCAAGATTTACGGTGAAAATGTGAAGGTAAGAACTTCATGATAATGATCACGTTAGACGTGGATACAGAAATGTTTTTATGTTATTTTCTGGTAGCAAAGTTCTTCCGTATTTCATGCTGGTAGTTTCTCCATCGTCATCAGATGTTTACCAATGTTTGTTTTGGATCCGCTCATCAATAAGTCGGGGTCCCGGTGGGCCTTGACGGGACCAGATCAAATATTGACCAGAGTCACGGCCGTCATCGGCTGTGAGCGGGTCAGTGGTCCGAGGATAGCTGACCGGAACCAGGATGTTGGACGACAGGTGTGTTGCAACGTGTGTGTGTTTGTGTGTGTGAGCATGTGTGTGTGTGGTGAGCATATGTGTCTGTGTGTGTGTGTGTATGCGGTGTGTTTGTGTGTCTGAGCATGTGTGTGTGAGTGTTTTGTGTGTTTGTGTGTGTGTGAGTGGCTGTTTGTGTGTGCGTGTGTGTACGAGTGTGTTTATGTACATGCGTGTGTGTGTGTGTGTTTGTGTTTTATATGTTTGTGTACATGTGTGTTTGTGTACATGTGTGTGTTTGTGTACATGTGTGTGTTTGTGTACGTGTGTGTTTGTGTACATGTGTGTTTGTGTACATGTGTGTGTTTGTGTACGTGTGTAATTGTGTACGTGTGTGTTTATGTACATGTGTGTGTGTGTTTATGTACGTGTGTGTGTTTTTTTGTACATGTGTGTGTGTGTTTGTGTACATGTGTGTTTGTGTACGTGTGTGTTTGTGTACATGTGTGTGTGTGTTTATGTACGTGTGTGTGTTTTTTTGTACATGTGTGTGTGTGTTTGTGTACATGTGTGTCTGTTTGTGTACGTGTGTGTTTGTGTACATGTGTGTTTGTTTACATGTGTGTGTGTGTTTATGTACGTGTGTGTGTTTTTTTGTACATGTGTGTGTGTGTTTGTGTACATGTGTGTACATGTGTGTGTGTGTTTGTGTACATGTGTGTTTATGTATATGTGTGTGTTTGTGTACGTGTGTGTTTGTGTACACGTGTGTTTGTGTACGTGTGTGTTTGTGTACGTGTGTTTGTGTACATGTGTGTGTGTGTTTATGTACGTGTGTGTGTTTTTTTGTACATGTGTGTGTGTGTTTGTGTACATGTGTGTTTGTGTACGTGTGTGTTTGTGTACATGTGTGTGTTTGTGTACGTGTGTGTTTGTGTACATGTGTGTGTGTGTTTATGTACGTGTGTGTGTTTCTTTGTACATGTGTGTGTGTGTTTGTGTACATGTGTGTGTGTTTGTGTACATGTGTGTGTTTTTTTGTACATGTGTGTGTGTGTTTGTGTACATGTGTGTACATGTGTGTGTGTGTTTATGTACGTGTGTGTGTTTTTTTGTACATGTGTGTGTGTGTTTGTGTACATGTGTGTCTGTTTGTGTACGTGTGTGTTTGTGTACATGTGTGTTTGTTTACATGTGTGTGTGTGTTTATGTACGTGTGTGTGTTTTTTTGTACATGTGTGTGTGTGTTTGTGTACATGTGTGTACATGTGTGTGTGTGTTTGTGTACATGTGTGTTTATGTACATGTGTGTCTGTTTGTGTACATGTGTGTTTGTGTACATGTGTGTGTGTGTTTATGTACGTGTGTGTGTTTTTTTGTACATGTGTGTGTGTGTTTGTGTACGTGTGTGTTTGTGTACATGTGTGTGTGTGTTTATGTACGTGTGTGTGTTTTTCTGTACATGTGTGTGTGTGTTTGTGTACATGTGTGTACATGTGTGTGTGTGTTTATGTACGTGTGTGTGTGTTTATGTACGTGTGTGTGTTTTTTTGTACATGTGTGTGTGTGTTTGTGTACGTGTGTGTTTGTGTACATGTGTGTGTGTGTTTATGTACGTGTGTGTGTTTTTCTGTACATGTGTGTGTTTGTTTGTGTACATGTGTGTACATGTGTGTGTGTGTTTATGTACGTGTGTGTGTGTTTATGTACGTGTGTGGGTTTTTCTGTACATGTGTGTGTGTGTTTGTGTACATGTGTGTTTGTGTACATGTGTGTGTTTGTGTACGTGTGTGTGTGTGTTTATGTACGTGTGTGTGTGTTTGTGTACATGTGTGTGTGTGTTTATGTACGTGTGTGTGTTTTTCTGTACATGTGTGTGTGTGTTTATGTACGTGTGTGTGTTTTTTTGTACATGTGTATGTGTGTTTGTGTAAATGTGTGTTTGTGTACATGTGTGTCTGTTTGTGTACGTGTGTGTTTGTGTACATGTGTGTTTGTGTACATGTGTGTCTGTTTGTGTACGTGTGTGTTTATGTACGTGTGTGTGTGTTTATGTACGTGTGTGTGTGTTTATGTACGTGTGTGTGTTTTTCTGTACATGTGTGTGTGTGTGTTTGTGTACATGTGTGTACATGTGTGTGTGTGTTTGTGTACGTGTGTGTGTTTTTTTGTACATGTGTGTGTGTTTGTGTACATGTGTGTGTGTTTATGTACGTGTGTGTGTGTTTATGTACGTGTGTGTGTTTTTTTGTACATGTGTGTGTGTGTGTTTGTGTACATGTGTGTGTGTGTTTATGTACATGTGTGTACATGTGTGTGTGTGTGTTTGTGTACATGTGTGTACATGTGTGTGTGTGTGTTTGTGTACATGTGTGTACATGTGTGTGTGTGTGTTTGTGTACATGTGTGTACACGTGTGTGTGTGTGTTTTTTTGTACATGTGTGTGTGTGTTTATGTACGTGTGTGTGTTTTTTTGTACATGTGTGTGTGTGTTTGTGTACATGTGTGTGTGTGTTTGTGTACATGTGTGTGTGTTTATGTACGTGTGTGTGTGTTTATGTACGTGTGTGTGTTTTTTTGTACATGTGTGTGTGTGTGTTTGTGTACATGTGTGTGTGTGTTTCTGTACACGTATGTGTGTGTTTGTGTACATGTGTGTGTGTGTTTATGTACGTGTGTGTGTTTTTCTGTACATGTGTGTGTGTGTGTTTGTGTACATGTGTGTACATGTGTGTGTTAGTGTGTCTGCGTTCACTCTGGTAACCAGCACTGGTTTATTATTTCACAGAACTCGTTACTCACTCTTCTGTAAAATGATCTGATGTTTATATTTCATAAGATTGTGTGACAGTCGGAGGGAAGGAAAGAATCTGGATCTCCGCTGTTAACGGTTCTCAGAGCTTCACAGAGGATCTTCTGGATTGACCTTCAATGAAGTCTTCATGGAGGAAAAAGCTGGCAGAACCGAGGCCATGATGTCTAAGACGCAGCTTGTCCGACTGAAGACCAGAGCTGGACCCGAAAGCACGAGTCCAGAACTTCTTCTTCCTCGTTCGGCTGCTCCTGCCACGGCGGATCATCTCGATACGCTTATTGATCTCATTGATTTGGTGCTGGTATTTATGTCGGATTCCCTTCCTGAAAAACTATCCCCCTATTAAGGGCATTGGACCGGCACTAGAAGTAGACTGGACCGTGACCCGTATGTGGTTCTCACATAGGGGTCAGAGGCCTGTCCCATGTTGGACCAGTCACCAAAGGAGCCTGAATCCCTCATGGACCCGACCCTTCCTAAATCTTTCTTTGCGTGTCCACGCCATGCTGGTTCCTGTTCCAGAATTTACTCAGAACCATACGGTCCGTTTTAAGGACAGAACCTGAATGGAGTTCTGAAGGCACATTCTCAGCAGATCATGCTGAGATCATTCCTTTGATTTACCAAGAAGACACAAAGCCTTCCAGCGGCATCAGAGGAGAACCGACTGATTCCTGAAGCGGGTCTGGTTTACTCTATCGGGTCCAGTGGGAGCGCCACATATTTATGTCACAGCGGCAGCGTGAGGCGCTGCTGTCACATCCCACCGGTGCCAGAGGTCAACGACAAGGGTGAAATAGTGAGACAGATGCTGAGAAGCCATAAATGACAAAAAACCAGATGGGGAAAAAGTCCGAGCTTTCGACTTTCTCCAGAACGGACGCCCTCTTTTAGGACTTGTTGGGTCCAAACACTGATCCGCCATTCCTCAATGTCCTTCAGGATGAATAGAGTATCTCTCTGTTTGTCCGTCCATCATGTAATCACTGCCTGCCTAATATTGGTTTGGATCCCAGTCGAGGACTCGGACGGGCCAAAGTCCTTCAGATCCTGAATCCTGCCCATTTTGGAGAACATTTGGGTCAAAGCGGGTTTGACCCAAAGAGCTCTTCATTGCAGTTGCAAAATAGCAATGTTCGAAACCCGAACTCCTCTGCGGACGTTGGTTGGAAGTTTCACGTGTGAAAAGGTCGTATTGACGATTGACTCATTATTATAAACCCGGAAGTCGGGATATTATAGAACCGTCGGCGCCGCCGCAACAGATCCTTTGCTTGAACACCATAACTCAAAAACTGCGTCATGTATCACTTTCAAACTTTGATACCCACTTAGACTTTAGTGGAGGGAAGAGCTGCATTGGACTCTGGGAAAGGTCAGTTGCATATTTCCAACACTAGGGGGAACTGTACCTCCAAAACTTTTCTGGCCATAATTTCTCAACCGATAGTCCGATTTAAACCAAATTTGGTTCGGATGAATTGATTCGAGGAGATCTACCATGCATACATTGTATTTTTACACTAGTAGTTCATATCTTACTCACTTGGGGAGCTTCATTGCAAAAAACACTGTTTTTCAGACAAATCGTCACATTTAGTGTCAGAGGTTCAATCAGGGGGTTTGATGGCACAACGCAGGGGCTCGGGGGCTTGTCGGGACGTAAGCGTTTCTTATAATCCTTTTTCTTTATGGGGGCCTTTCCAGGACAGAAACTCACAAAACAATGAATCAAGACACGATCAACGTTGAATTGAAAATCAACAATTAAATGTATTATTATTATTATTATTAATATGTTCGAATTGTAGATAAAATGAAGATAAACGACTTTACTGGGTTTAGATGAGACTGATTTGGTGAGTTTAAAAAGTGGGGCGGCGTGGCTGAAGGTTCTACCGGAGCTGCACTGAGACTGATGGAGCAGGAGGGTTCGAGGATGGGAAGGAGATCAAGGGTCTTAAAATCCAGAGAGAATCCTGAAATAATTGTATAATTTAACAGGAAGCCAATGAAGCTGCTGAAGGACAGGATTGATCCGGGTTCTACCGCAGGGGTTCTGGTCATAACACGGGCCCCGGAATCCTAAACCAGTCGTAGTTTATGGAGCAGTTTCAGTCATCAATATGGGCTGTGACTAAAGCCTGGATGAGAACAGCGGTGCTCTTATTTTGAAGGCACTCACGAAGGCGATGATTTGGCGTTGGTGGAAAATGAGCAGATGGTGTGAAGTGACCTACCTGACACATCATCGCGCCGCATTTAGACATGAATAGTTTCTCTAGCGGGTTTCTGCGTGCAGTGAGAAGTTGCAGAACCTTCAGGTCATTCGGCCCAGTCTGCTGATGTCTTCACGGATCAAGTAACAGAACCGCTCCACGCTAACTGCACCAGATCGCTCTCATTCCCAGGATGCCAAAAGCTGCCATTTTGGCACGGATCTCAGCATCTGGATGGATTTACCTCCAAAGAAAACACGTCCGTGACTCGTCAGACAATCAGGTCCCAGAACCAGCGGAGGCTGGAGTCTCTCTCCACGTTCTGTGACCTCATTCAGAAACAGCAGCGTCAAATATTTTTCATTGGACAAACAGGTGAGGGTATTAAATGTTCAATTAGAGAGGAACATTTTCCTCCCTGCTCATCGATCCCACAGATATCGCATGACGAAGGCGACTGAAGTCATCAACCTGCAGGCAGAGATGTGAAAAACAGCAGAGAAGGGGGAACTTAATCCCCCCCAACGGTCCATTGTGATCCGTTATGATGGAAGCTGGAATATCCTTCCAGAATAGGACTATTTATGAAATTGAATAGCTGCACCAATCAGACATAGACATCTCGGGGATACAATGACGGCCCTCGTCAAAGTTTCTAAGATTGTTTTTAAGTTTTGATAAAGTGTTGACTTGCTGCTTTATATGTCCCGCCCACTGAGCCGCCATGCTAATGAGACATTTCACCTGTCAGTGGTTACACTGTTATGGCTGATCAGTGCCCTTATACTTGAAACTTTATACTTGAATTTAGTTTCTAATACATTTTCATCCATTCGTATCTTTATTAAATAATCATTGTTTCACTTTTATTATTATTTCCAAACATATATCATGTTTTTTTTCCAAAACGCCGCTTCCTGTGTAATCTATTACTCAACAGTGTCACTACCGACCTTTGGTTTCCTTTGGTTGTGGGTATAAATCCCGACACTTTCATCCAGATAAATGCTACAAAAGCTGTTATTTCAGTTTCTTATACAACGTTCAGCGTTTATGGGATGTCGCCCAGAGGGGGAGCGTTCCGCTCTGAATGACTCATCCACATTTCTCATATGGAAATCTTTACCGTCATTTCGGCCCTTTTTGTTTTCTACTCAAATGTAATTGAAGACATGAATTTCCTGTCCTGCTCAGACTCCCTATGTGGACGAGGGTCACTCCTACATACGTATCTAAAGCAGCAGGGGAAAAACCCCCAACACAAAACAGTCCCATGCATGTAGCCATAACATTATAACCACCTTTCAAATATTGTGTGGGCCCCCGTTTTGCGGCGAGAGATGAACTCCACAAAAGCTCTGATGGTGCGCAATAACCCAAAAACTATTTCATGGCTTCATTTTCAAATGTTGTACCCACATAGACCTTTGTGTGAGGAAGAACTGGATCAATTTAGAAAAAAAGGTCATTTGTGTATGTCTGACACTAGGGCGAAATTATTTTTCTCCTAACATTTTCAGGCCAACCGATTGAGTCCAAATTTGGTGGGTTTATATGGACTCGAGGAGAACTGTCGTGTTTTACCGTCACGGTTCTTGTCTAATTCGTTGGGGGAGGAGGGTTTACAAAGATCGCAGCTTTAATGACATTCCTCCACATTTAATTTGAGTTCATCAGGGGGGATTGCTTGTACAACGCAGGGGATTGGGTTCTTTTTCGGGGGGGATATACCCTTGCTGTCGACAGCGTAATCTTGATTTCCAGTTGTAATGTTTGATATTTCCCTCGGATCCACTGGACCACACCAACAGTGATGTACTGATCATTGCCTGTTTCGGGTCCTCCGCCGGAGCTGATCGGACCTCGGCTTGTTTCCCAGCAGCATTGGTCCACGGTTTGGACCTTCATACCTATGATGACACGGTCGGTGTCCCTCAGATCCTTTGGTGACACGGTTCTTGTTCTGATCGCAGGGTCACAAATCAGTGGGCCTCTAGTGCCGGTCCCAAGCCCGGATAAATGAGGAGGGTTGCTTGAGAAAAGGCATTCTGATTTTCAAACCGGATCCTTGTGGTTCTGATTAGAAGATGCCATCACCAGTACTGTAAGCCAGCAGCGTATCCGTGGTGACTGTGGACCGAAACATTCGCTGATCCGCTGTGGTGACCCCGACAGGGAACAGCCAAAAGACAAAGAAGAAGAAGAAGAAGAAGAAGAAGAAGAAGAAGTTCTTGTTCTGATGTCATCTATTTCCACTAGATTCACCCGCTAACAACAAAGAGACAAACAACATAAATCAACACCGATGTTTTATCCCATCATGCTTTATGTCGCCGCTTGAAAACATCCTGGCATCAAAGCAGCAACTTTGCAGTCAGTGCCGTGAATAAAAGCCATCGGACCTCCGTCCTGGGCCGGTCCGGGTGAGGTTCTATTCCCAGCTTTACCGTCGTCTCTGCCCGTGTGGTTTGTGACCGTGGAGAGTCTGTGGCGTCTGAACACAACCAGAGCGCCCGAACGGATGTGCAGACGTCTCAGCGGACGGACGGTTGCTCAAGAGGAGACGTTGAATATTTGTGTTGGAGAAGTTTGAGAAGGACAGAAAGACGCTCAAAGACAGACGGAGAACATTTGGGAATGTTCCTCTGTAATCAGAGAGAAGGAGCGCTGACTCAGCGTTTTCTCTCCCAGTTTACATGCAACCAGAAGATCCACTGAAGTAAGAGAAAGTAGGAATCTGTCAATCACATAGTCTCAACAGACAACAAAACATCACCCCTGCTCTGGCTCCATTACAAATCCACGTTAGAATGCATTCCAACGCGTTACACTTTTAAAGGCAATAGCCAATCGCATAGCCCCGGTTCTGAGCCCTGAGTCCTGAGGAGGAGCCAGTGGAGCACCTTAGATCTTTGGGCGTGGTCCTCCTTACTCCTCCGACTCCTGTGTCTGCGGTCAGGGCAGCTCGACTTTGGCACGACTTACCCGAGGAGATAAGGTTCCCTGAACCCACCACCGCTTTAAAGCCACTTCTTAACACAGATATTTTCTGACTAACTTTTATGTGTTCATTTATTCTTTAACGTATTTTTAGTCGCTCATCTATTATTGTTTTATACCTCCGTGTTATTGCTCTAATACTGGGATGATAGCATCTTTAATTTTTATCTGAATTTGTTTTATATTTTTGCCATTTTATTTTCTTATTTTATTGTCTTTATTGACACTTTGTTTGTGTTGTTTTCTTTTCGGGAGGCTGTTTTCGTTACTTATTGATGACAGTTCTCATTTTCTTCTTGGATTTCTTGACAGTTGTTTTTCTATTTTGTTGTTTTTCGGTATCCTGTGCCTTGTTTTACATTTTTAATCTGTCTTTCGTTTGTCTTTTATGCTGTGATACCATCTGAATTTCCTGCCTTTGTCGTTAAATAAATAATGAATAAATAAAAGTTGTTTTTATTACAGTCGATGTCAACGATGTCGACATCAGAAGGAGTTGAGGAGCATTCCAACTGATCTCTGCTGGCGTTGCCTTAATCGTACACGTATAGCCCCGGCTCAGATTCTTATCCGGGCTCAGGTCACAGTGACAAGGTGGGTCAAGCAGATTATCCCTCTCCTCACTAGCACTCTCCAGCTCATCATGGGGGATCCTGAGGCGTTCCCAGGCCTGATGAGATATACTGTACAGTCCCAGCAGCGGGTTCAGAGTCTACCACAGGGTCTCCTCTAGTTGTGGGGGGCCCGTAAAAACCTCCGAAGGGGTTTCCTAGTCACATGTCCGGACCACCTCATCTTTTTCCCTGCAGCAGGAAGTAGCAGCTCTCAGGCTCTGAAGACGCTGAAGAAAGAAATGCTGGACTGTCTTCATGGCGAAAAAGGAGTTTTGGAGAAAGGATGAGAAAAACCCACAACATAGATGATTGTTGCCACAAAGTTCTTTTATAGGAGCAGTTTTACTTTCCCACAGTAAAAGTAAAACCTGTCCGGACCACTCAAGTCAGAAATGATTTCCTCCTACATGCTTTATAGCTTTATGCTTTGTGTAAATTGGAGAAAACTGCTAGCTTTGTTACAAACCTGTCTTACCGGTATTTAGGAGGAAGACTTAAAATCCCAGCCTCTCTCTCACACACAAACACACAAACACACAAACACACAAACACACATTCACACATTCACACGCACACTCTCTCACAAGCTCGTGGTCATAAATGCAATAGTCCACAGATGCTCTGCCCCTGGCTCTCAGAGGAGGATATCCTGATGATGAGTGCTTGGTGGAGCTGCCAGGGCTTCACAGCAAACACAGAGAAAGAGACGAGGTGCAGAGCAGAACCTTTTCCACAATCAGACAGATTTCCAGGAGAGACTCTAGGATCGGACTTGTTTGCACAGCATTTTTAATAAACTGATAGAGTTGAGTTGGTGCACTGGAGAGGGAGCATAGACCTGGTCCTGCTATAAACAGGTGACATGAAAGTTCCTGCATTATTGTGGAAGGTAATGAACAGTAGAGCAGCCATGCAAAGTTGACAAGCCCCTCCTTTAATGTTGAAGCGACTCTGTCTGTGCTGAAAACAATATTCATCCACGTGAAGAAGAGTGGAGAGGAATGCGTATCTCCGCCGCGGTCAAACAATCCTTCGCCGACACCACACCTAAAATAACTCCCGCGTCCACCCCTTCATCCAGATGAACACCAAAATGTATGGAGTCCTTGTCCTCTGCCTTACGTCTCCTCAAAGACGAGCGGATATTTGAAAGTAGTCTTTGTCTGATTAAGGAGCATATGTAAAATCTCCCTTTCTTTATCTAACCCTTGGATGCACGAGGGATTGGACCCTCAACTCTTCCATGAGTGAGTCCATGATGACCTGTGTTAGAATCAATGTGTGTTTATGCCATTTTAGTCATTTTGGTTAAGATGAATCGTTTCATTGATTTAATTTCATCATTTAATCATCATTCAATATTTTTTAATCATCTTTTAATATTTTGAATTCTATTATAGTCTGCAGAAAAAAATGCGAGCGTACGCATGTGTGTGTGTGTGTGGTTGGGTCCATGTGCGTGTGTGTGTCTGAGCGCGTGTGCATTTGTGTACGTGCGTGTGTGTGAGCGCGTGTGCATGTGTGTATATGTGTGCGTGTGTGTGTGTTCTTGAACATACTACATATTGGGTACCAACGCAAGTTTTTAACCAACAGAGTGAGGTCATTTTGGGGAAGTGAGGACATTTTGGCTGGTCCTCACTTCGTTGCTAATACAAACACCTTCTAAGGTGATGATGATGCTATCTTCTGTTTTTCTCAAGAGGTTCTTATTTTTACCAAAAATTTGTATTTTACCTCGGCGTTTTCCCTCGCATTTGGTCATGGCTGCCCCTACATTTTTGTGAGCATGTGCGTGTGTGTGTTTGTGTGTGTATGTGTGTGAGTATATGTGTGTAAAACTGTCTAGTCCTTCACTCTTTGACCATGTCATATATTGCGTGGGGAACATGTGCATCACAAACCCGGAAGATCTTCAGGCCGTATTTGGCAGGCCGTGTTTAGCATTTACTGTAACATCATAATATGATCTTTTGCAATATATACGTGTGTATGTACATACATATATATTGACAATTCTGATGTGTTACATGTGTTTTACAGTAAATATATTCCTGACAGCCGCAGTTGATAAGAATCAAAGGTTCCCATGATGCAACATAGGAAATTAATGTGGGTAAGTTTTGACCCACTTATGGAAGAGCCGGGGTACTAACACAAAAACTACAATTTCTTATCAAGTATTCAAGGTTAATTAAAAAATCTAAATCGTGGGATATCCAAAACATGTTTTTTGAGGAATAACTGGACCCACATATTTATCTAAGGGTGAATAAAAGTGGAGGGAAATCTGAATCAGGTCTTCTATCTGGATGTCCATGAAAATATCTTGGACAGAAATATTTTAATTAACATACGTGTGAGAACATACCCTTCTTTGAAGTAATAATTACTCGGCTATGTGAGAGGAGAAGGCAAGGAGCCTCCTCTGATTCATCACCATTCTAGAAAGATTATTAATTTTGTTTCGCCACAACCTTATGTACACATGCAGCTCCAAGCTAGATAGCAACATATATGCTAACTATGTGTGTTTTTTTACGATGCGGGTATCTGAGCTCAGAATCTACCGGATGCAAGTTATTTATGTAATCTTCCTCCAGAGTCTTTAGTTTTCCTGTTATTAGCATTCATGCTAAGCATTTTAAGCTCAAGCATGGTCCATGTTCAATAGAAAATCTGCAATATAGAACAAATTGAACAACTAGAAAGAGCTATCAGAGCGTAAACCTCCGCCAAGGCACAACAGAACCTTAGGTTTAGGAAAAATTCCTGCAGATTCCTCAATTAATGTCCGAGTTATTGCCAGCCTCTAAATCTACCAACAACTCCGACAAATTCTCTGAGTATCTCTCAAATGCTCTGTAGCTGCTTGTCTCCTGCCAGCTGACATCAAGCATAAAACGCAAGCATTACATTTTTTGCGTTCTTTGTCCGCTAAATAAGGTTGTGTTGAAAGTCAACGTCCAGTTTGACCAACTACACAGCCTCTTTCAAAGCAGTGAAGGCTGTCCAGAACATCTTCTGCTCCGTTGAAAGGGATAATTCTCTGGTTCTGAACTCTGAGCTATGAATCCTGGTGTTTATGTGTATTATCACTGGTTTCCTAAATAAAGTTGTGTCGAAAGGCACCACTCGTCTCCTTCACCTTCCACTTCAGCATCTCTGTTCAGCCCATTAAGCCCCCAGCGCCACCCCAAAAGAAACAACAAGGGAATCAAAGGATCAAAGGCAGCTATAGCCACATTGTGACGGCTTGATATTTCATTTTATTTTCATTTTATTCAATTATACATGCTGCAAGACACCCAAATAATTGAATCACCACCAGGATGAGCCAGAACCTACCTCTTGGTACAATTGCATGCAAATCCGTCTATTAGTTCCGTAATCCTGCTCACAAACAAACAGACAAACAGCCTTCTGGAACAAATGTGAAGTAAGATTAAGCAGTTAGGAATGTAGGTCATTGCATTCTTTCTGAAGGTAAGGCAACATATCTTTGCATTGATTAGAGAGCTGCAGATTGAATGTACTGAAGCACGAAGAGCTGAAGCAGAGAAGAACAATGTAACTGGCTGGAACATAAGTATTCTGTAAAGCTAAAAAATAAACATGTTTTATCAAACTTGTTTAATCTCTGTGTCAAAGAGTCAAATTGATCAAATGACGAGATGATATTTGATGATTAGTCTATCAAGAGGGTCTGGGTCTCAGACCCTTCAACGGTTCCCCCCCTTTGAGGCTAGAAACTGGTGGCGGCAGCTGATGACTCTGCAGTGATCGAGGAAACGAAATTAGCAAGCACATAAAATCCCCACGAATGCATCACAGGTGTAGAAAGAATGATTCAAAGACCAAGATGGCGTGAGACCCTCCAGACGATGACGGCATGAAATTGGTTCTGAGCTCGTGTGACAAATGAAAAGATGTGGAACAGAAACTATGGTAAATGTGTGGAAAGAAAAATGTCTCATGACTGAATTCCTGCAAGAGCTTTACTTTTTTTTCAGCCAATAGTTGTTAAAAAAAAAGAAAGTATAATGAGTAAATAAGTGATCCAAAGATTAATTAGTAGCTAGATTGGCCTATTTTCAGGGACTGGTAGTAACTAATCTAGCTTTAATCCAGTTTACTGTTCAGCAAATGGAAACCACACTAACTCTATTCCCAGCGTTAGCTTACCTATTTCTTATTATACTGTATATAATTCTTCGTAAACAAGTATTTTTCTGGTCAGCTGGTTTACAGACGGATGAATATCGGGTATGAAGTTATTTATGAAGCTTAACCCTTCATCCTATGTGTCACCATCCATAATAATGAGCAGCGGTGGATTTAGCTATTTGGGCAGCGACATGGCGCACGCATCAGTAAAAAGAAAACTTTTCTTTTAGCTCATGCTTTTCGTCAATTATATCAACGCCTGGGTCAATTTAGTTCATCGGATTGGGCCCCCTGGGCAAGGTTCTTTCCTGGAGAGAAGAATCCCACAGTCAGAGATGGGATATGGGGGGGGGGGGGGGGGGGGGGGCTCGGCAGGTAATTGACCGATAAGAACATGTAAAGAGGGATACACCTGGATGGACCTGACGTCTGTTCAACTACTCATCGGATTCCAGTGAGTCATTCCCTCCCCTCATGTCAGGCCTATCAGGGTCTGCGTTACAGACCAAAGCCCGACTGGCCCCGTCGGGACGCCTCTGTATCCAACAACTATTTAGGAAATATGTTAGAGGCTCAGTCACATCAGGAAGGAGCCATAATCGGGTTTGGAGCGGGGGAACAGGCTCGCTTATTTGTACAGTACTGCGGTGCTTTGATCAACAGGGCGAAAATATTCTGCTTAATATTGGATATAAATATATATTTAACACAAATTAGTGAGTACGTGAATCCATAACAGTTTTCTGTGATCAGAGCTTGAGCTCAGTGCAGGGGCCGTCCTAGGATTTTTCCAATGCGGTTGCCAGGGCCCCTTGGGGACTATAAGTAAAGGTGACGACAAAACTAAATTAAAAATATTACTTAGAATCATTAATCTGGATTATTTAACAAACCATATATTATAGCAGCTATAGAGAAAATTCTAAACCACAGGGCGGAAATCTGATAAATGATTACGCGATATGAGACGTTACCAGTGCTTGTTTTTGTAGTAATGGGGGCGGGGTTAAAGGAGGGCGCCACCACACAAGCTAAAATCGCCCATGTCAATGAGAGTGTTACTGAAGCGTATCGTTTGTGGTGGAATGTTGGAGACATAACCTGATTAAACCCCTGAATCCGTGTGTGGTGTTTACAGCGTTCAGTTCCATAGAGGAGGTGTGGTTTCCTCAGACCTTGGGGATGCATTTTGCAGATGTGCTTGAGTGTGATGTCTGCAAAAGAAAAGCGAGAAGGGAGGAGTCAAGAAACCCATTGTGTCACTGCTTCCCCTCTACAGGAAACGCGGTTCCCTTCGGAGGCCCCCTGAGTCGCCGTACCTCAGCCTGGCAAGAATCTCGATACACCTGCAGATAGAAATCAGGGGCAAATTCAGTCAGAGGAACACATCCAAGATAAACTGGCGCTGCATCCATCGTGAGTCCGCCGTATAAATGATCGATCACACATCCTGCAGCTCCTGGCGTCCGGAGCTGCCTGCAGAACGGCAAAGTCAATCCATCAGCCGGGCAAATCTGCTCAGCCCTAAATCACCGAGCTGCGTTCAGACACGAGGAACGTCCTGTCGAGGCGTCGGCGTGTTAACCTTGAGACGCTCTGAGTGGCATCAAACCAGCGGGAACGCTGATAAGACTCTGCAGGTGCAGGAAACATACTCTCCTCTGGCGAGGCAGTGGATTTGATGGACTGTGAGTTAATCGAGGGCTAAACAGATGAATTTTTCTTGTGTGTGAAGTTGGTGAATAAAAACATCATCGTGTCTGCGGTTTAGTTACAGCAGCGGTAAAATACCAAAATACCTTCATTTCCAGCCTGTCAAATACTCTTACTTAATAACGTAAAGTCGGGGATGTTACGTAATCGTCATCGCCGCCACAGATCTTTCATGTTAGCAAAATAGCGCGATTTTGAGTTAGCGCGATAACTCAAAAATCGCGCTTTTTGCGTTATGGACCTTTTCAAATATTAGACCCACATAGACTCTAATGCGAGGAAAAACTGGTTTGATTTTGTTAGAGATCAGTTTTATATTTCTGACACTAGGGGGAGCTTTATCTCTGAAAGTCTCTGAAAGAACAGTGGTCCGATTTTGTCCAAATGTGGCGCAGATGAATTGACTGAAGAAGATCTATCATGCTGAAGAAGATCTATCATGCTGAAGAAGATCTATCATGCTGAAGAAGATCTATCATGCTGAAGAAGATCTATCATGCATATATCAGAATACATCAGAATATTATATTAGAATATAAGTTTTATTCTAATAGTTATTTCTTAACTCACTAGGTGGACTTTTTTTTTTTACAAAACATACTGTGGACATAACTTTACTTTTTAATTAAGGATTTCAACCAGGGGTATTTCTTGTACAATGCAGGGGATTGGGGACTTTTCAGGGATATACATACATCATTATTATTGTTGTTAATATTATTATTATGGTATAGTATTTTCCTATAAGCTATTCCTGAATGTTATCATATGTTTTACTATTATTGTAATTATAGCTCATATACTCGCTGCTTCATTTTGGTTCTACTTCCAAAGACACGGTTGCTAGATTCTCCTGCTAACTGATGTAAATTGGAGTCAGAACCGTTTCTGGGCTCATCCTGCTGGGAGAAGCACGGGCCTCTCCTCCTTGACTCAGTGGAGGAGTTGCACATCTCATCTGATCCGGGAAACATATGGGATCCTCCTCAGCAGCTGGAAAGTGTTGCTGCCCGGGGAGAAGAATGTGAGGAACATCACGTTTGGTCTGCTGCCACCTCACCAAAACCCCGGAGTGGAGGAAGAAAATGCAACATCTATCAAATGAGAAGGGGCTTAGAATGTAAACTATTATACCTTATATATGATTAATGTTATTCTGCCCGGGCTGCTGTCAATCATACTGAACTTCCTGTGTCTCACAAAGAAACAGAGAATCTTTCTTATCACTCCATCCATCCAGTAGCAGAAAATCTGTTTAACTCTGATTCCGTCCAGGATAGAGAAGTTGAATTTTTTTAGATTATTTTTCAACATTCTCATTTGTCAAAGAATAAAAGATGGATCTTGATTTAGAAAAAAATCAAGAGGAGGAATCTATGAGTGTGTGGGCCTTTAAACGGTATTTCTGTTCTTTTACACACCCGGATACTTTAGGCTTGACCGACGTTGTCCTCCCTGACAGCGGGGGTCTATCCTCGAAAAGCCCCCAACCCCCTGCATTATACAAGCAATCCCCCTGATCGATCTCCTGAGATCCAATTTGAAGTTACGTCTGAAAAACAACAAAAAAATAAAATAAAATAAAATAGAATAAATAAATGCTCCCCCTGTGAGTAAAATTTGAACTACCAGAGTAAAATATAGCATGATGCAGAATAGATAGAACTCCTGGAGGCGATTCATATTCAACAAATGTGGACAGAATCGGACCAACGGTTGAGAAATTTTGTCCAGGAAACTTTTGGAGATAAGGTTTCACGTTGTGTTTGAAATATAGAACCGAGCTTTCCCCAAAATAATTCCAGTTCTTTCTTGCACTGAGGTCTATTTGGGTGTAAAATTTGTAAATGAACAGTGAAACAGTTTTAGAGTTATCGCGTGAACTCGAAGGACCTGCGATGTCGATGATGATGATTTTCAAAAATTTGATTCTTCTCTATTCTTCTCATGAGGTTTTGTTAAAATGGACTCAGTTTTTTTCTGCACAACAAGAAAATAAACTTGGACGAACACATTAGCTTCATTGCAATTTTTATAAAATTCTCTATTGGGAATATTTTTCTTACATCCGTATAAATCAGCAGGAAGCAGCTCCTGAGCCAAAGCAGGTGCAGCTTCCTGTCCTCAGCTCCTTGTCTGACGCGTCAGAGAACAGAGACGGAGACGAGGTCTTCTCCTCCATAGATAAGAGTTCAACAACTAGTCCATCTTAAACAGCATCTGTGGAGTGAAACAGGAGTTTTTATCAAAAGACAAAACTTGAAATGGTCACAAATCTCAGCATGAGTTCAGGTCCCCCCTTTCATTATATGCCCCAAAAGTAAGAATTGTCATCGCCGCCGCCTTCATGTTAGCGCCCTAACTCAAAAACGATCTCATGGATCATTCTCAAACGTTATACCCACATAGACTTTAGTATGAGGACGAACTGGATAGAATTTTGGATAAAAGACAGGTGGTATGTTTCCAACACTAGGGGGAGCTTTATCTTTTGTGGCTATAATCTCAACTGTGGTCTGATTTAGTCCGAACTTGGTGCCGATGTATATATCATATTTTACCCATATTTTCATTTAATGGTTCCTAATTTACTCAATTAATGGAGCTTTCTTTTTTTCTTTTATGAAAACTGTACTGTGGAAATAACTTCACATTTAACTGGAGGAGTTCAAATAGGGGGGATTGCTTGTACAACGCAGGAGATTGAGGACTTCCGGGGTTATAGCCTTGCTTTTCTTGACGACACCGTAGTTCCACTTTGTTTCTGTAGTTTGCTTGTTCCCCTCTCACGGGTTCTGCACCAGGGCTGGCTGGTCACTGTTGTCCATACCGGTCTTTTCCTGGGGATCAGCTGCTGAGTCTTTTCAGGAAGCCTTTTGATCTCAGTGCTGATCGCTTTAAACCGCCTCCCCGTGGCTTTTATGTCTTACATTCCTTCAGTGACTCCCAGGCAGAAGGCAGATACAGGTGCTTAAGGCTCTCTGGGACTTCCTGCTAAGGTTCCCCCTGCATCTTACTGCACATGAACGAACTGTATCCTCTGCTATGGTTTGGACTGGGCCTGCCTTCTGGTCCGGTTATTTTTGCAGAGCCTGGTCCGTGTCAGAATCCACGTCTTTGCTGTCACCATTGTTTCATCCCCTTGCCTTCTCAGGGGACTCTGGGATATTATTCAGTCGTTTACTCTGATGTCTTTACGCAGTTGTTTCTCCCGAAAGTTTCTCGACTTTCGGCAGACTTTTTGTCCAGATTCTGCGCAAATTAATCGACCAGTGGAGATCTTTCCTGTATATCAGATCTTACTGTAAAAGTTCATATTTTAGTCACGGGGGGGGACTTTCTTTAAGAAAAACACTGTGTTTCGGGCATTACTTCATATATTATTATTATTACTTTGATTATCTAGTTAAATCCCTGGAAGATCTCTCTGGGCCCAAAACATCTCATAGCTGTGAGCTCAGCTCTCATTTATGGGTCTGGTGTTTGGTGGAAATCAGAGGAATCCTTGGCTCGAGGCTTTTGGACTTGTCTGTTATATAACAGACTCATATTTGGAAATTGGAATCTATAAATAATGGAGGGGGGAATAAAAAGCTGAATTCTCAGATTCCTTTAAAACTACCAGGAGGCTATTTAAGATTTATAACTTTGGTATTTCCGAAATCCAGCCTGTGACTACTTTGGCTTTTTTTTCTTGGCTGCATTCGGTGTTACGCCCGATAACGCCCAACCGCAATATTTCTGTTTGTGGTCAAAGTGAGTGAATACTGAAAATGAACTTTGGCTTTATCTCATGACTAATTTTCTTAGAACACCAAAGTCGAACTGCATCATATTTCCTCTAAGAATTAAAGGAGAAGGACTAGAATCTTCTCCCAGTGAACCGGACCTCAGCAGCGCTGTTGCATAACCCACTTCCTCATTATGCCACTGCAGCCAGACTCAACGACCTCATGATGGTTTGACCCTCGTGACTTCTTGAGCACGAACATCAACTCCTGGAATTTGGCGTCGTTAGTTGTCCATTTCCTTGAAGTCTGACGCTTTATGGATTTATTTAATCAAAGGATGTTCTAACTGATTCCAGGAGAATATATTACTCTCTTCTGGGAAGTCATCTGCCTCTCATCACATGACCAGACTGTCGATGCACCAGTTATGAGACCATCACTATTCAGTCAGGAAGAGCTTGTACGCTGACAGGAAGTCAAGACGCTGGTTGGTAGGTCTCACCAGTAGCACACTATGCCAAAATTAAACATTCAGTTTAATAAATAAAATGAACTGAATGGTCCTCTCACCTGAATAAAGGTCAGAGGTCATGGGTCCATTATTCTAGAAGAACATTGAACCTCATCTGTCTATCGACGGATGAATTGAAAGTTTTCATCTGTTGGAAACCAATGGAAATAAAGCTTTGGCGTGGTCTAGTCAAAGTCTGGACCTGAACCTCACAGCATCTCAGTGGGGTTCAGGCCCACAAACCCACAAACTCTCTAGTGTTTCTGCACTGAGGCCTTTCTGTAAAGAGGAGTGAGCCAGAGTGATGTAAGACTGATCTCCAGCTGCCAGATGGTTTGTTCCTGCTGGAGGTGGAACATCTAGATAGGAAGTTCAGGAGGTCAATATTCTATAAGTCAAATGGGTGATGAAGGTTTTGGACAAGCTTTTTTTGCCTTTTGTGTTCACTCATGTTGTTTTATTCAAAATAATTTAATATAAATACTAAATGTTTAGTTAAGCTTTTTAATTTAACATCTTAGCCGCTGAAAATGTAACGTAAAATTGACAAATTATTTAGTCAAGCAACCGTAATGAAAAAATAATTATACATTTTGATAATGAACATTTTAATGTAAAATGTGAGACTTATCAAGTCCAAATGTGAATAATATCCCGTTAAAACGATTTATTCATGTTATCAAGTAATAAGTTTCACATTTTACGGAATAATTTCCAATTTTTGAAAAATTTCACGCAAGAAATATAACTATAATGTTATAACGTTAGGAAACCTATCACACAAAAATGTGAAAATGATCACGTTATAACGTTATATTCATGTAATAACGTGATAAGTTTCACTTTTTTACAAAATCATTTTGTGATCATTATTTTTCAATAAGGAAATTCTATTCACGTGATAAGCGATAAGGAAAAATGTTACTCGCCCCCGGGGCTCCATCCTCGGCCCCTTACTCTTTAGTATATACATGCTGCCACTGGGTCACATTATAAATCGTTTCAGTCACATTTTTCCTACATGAGTTCAACCAAACCGTTGAGCAGGACACGAAAGGATTAAAATGATGAGGAAGTCAAGCAAATTAGAAGAAGTTGGATTTAGATTTTTAGACAATTTAGAAAGAGAGACAATTGTATTTACTGCGTTTCTGTCTGAACGCTCTACCTGAGTTCAGACAAGGTCAAGGCGCTGTGGACAACATGGGCTCAAAGCTGAGCAGGGTTCTGACTTGGACACGAGGTATTTCATAAGAATGTTGACATACGTGGAGAAAATTTCAGACTGTTAGCCTTGTTAACTGCAGCTTGTTTTTACGGGGACGGATTCTAAACCCTGGTCTTCTGTGAAGCTTCTGGAAGCCAATAAAGAGACTGAGGTCTGGAGAAACAGGTGTGAGGATGGGGGCTTGACCTTAGACGCCTCCGAGGGCAATAAATGATGTCCCCCTCCTCTTGTTATGGGTCTAAAAACAGAAGAGAAGACCAGAGGCAACGTTTTCTTTCGGTTCAGCTTTATTTGTAAATGCATCTTGGGTAGAACAAAGAAAAAAAAGAACACATATATATATATACATATATATATATATATATATATGTATATATATATATATATATGTATATATATATGTATATATATATATATATATATATATATATATGTATATATATATATAATGAATTCATATGTATTGAAACGTTATGTACACATTTAGGGCTCTACGCTAGAAATCTTCACAAGCGCTACTTGGCTTTCAGGTATCAGAAGAGTCCGTTTGTGTTATTCCTGCATATTTACATACATTCATAGGATGCGATAAAACGCCTGTGTTTCGCACAAGCATTCAAAATTCAAAAATTGAATGAAAGGAATGACGTACAATGTCCCCCCCCCCCCCCCCCACCTCACCTCGTCGTGACGCCGAGGCGGAAGGCTGTGGGCGCGTCTCCGGTAACAGATGAAGCAGAGCTGAGGCAGATTTTTGTGTCAGTCAAGTTGTCAGCAAAAATAATAATACTAGCGGACTGAGACGGTCGGTTCTGTGTGTGTGTGTGTGTGTGTGTGTGTGTGCGACACAATTATGACACCCACTGAAACGTGGATCAGTGGAATCCCACGTGAATCCACTTCATAGACACAGAGATCATTTATGAGGCCCGTCAGAAAGCCCGATTTAACAATCCATTCACTGAGAGCTTTTCCTCTGCTGGCGTCATTCCCCTCCTCCTCCTCCTCCTCCTCCTCCTCCTCCTCCTCCTCATCCCCCTTCTGTCTCCTGGCTCACATTTCCCTCCATGTGTCACTCAGTCATCATCTCATGCTGTCACAAACACCTCCCAGCGAGAACAAAGATAAGGCCCACACAGTTTATGGTCTCAGCATCTCCAGAATCGAAGCCGGGCTCAAAATAACTGCAAATTTAACTCATCAGAATAAAACATGGTTCTGGTTCTGTGACTGACCTACAACCGCATGTTTGGACCAGGCAAACATTGTAAGCGGCACATATTCCAATCGTCACAAAAAGTATTTTTGTAAAGTTTTTTTGGTTTCTGTAACTTCTGGACAGGCTGCATCCTACGGGTCATTTTACAGAACCTAAGTCGGCTTTATTAAAGGTTTCTGGACCTGGAGGACCTGGATGGAGAAGATTTGAACCCAGAACTTCCTCAGCTGTGAAGCTAGCCACTACACAACCTGGTCTCTGGGCACTGGTTAATGCTGGTGTGAGGCCAGAACACGAGGAGTGGATCCAGCTCTGGCAGAATTTGTTCTGCTGGATGAGGACACTCTAAGTGTATCATTACTAGAAGAACTTCATGCCAAGCTTAAAGGTGGGTGATCCCTAAACTGAACAGAACCTGGTCCAGAGAAAACGTTGGTAGTACTGAATAGAAAGGAAGTTCTGACCCAGTACATTTTTCTGGGCAATAAATCATTCTCAGGTGTAGATAATACATAATTCTATCGCCTCTAGAGCCCAAAAATGAGAAAGTCGGGAATCACATGTGAACGACCGAAGCAGTTCTGACCCGACAATTTTGGACTTTAGCTTCAGACTCAATAAAATACGATGAAAATGAAACACGTCTTAAAACTGAACTATTACTATCAACTGTATCGGTTAGTGACAAAAACACAAAGAGAAGAGTTTACCCCCGCCCCCCTCGTGAGAATCAACCAATCGTAGCCATGACATCATTCGACAAAATCAACCAACCACGACGACACTTCGGACCAAACCGTCAACGTCTGCCGGAAAACTGGACGGGTTGGACTTTGGCAGTTTAACAATCAGTCATCACAATTATTTCTGTTGTTCCAGCCAGAATGTTGTTCCATTACGAAAAAAAATATCAGTGTCACGTTATACACGCAAGGATTTTCACGTTGAGTGCAATCCTTCACGTTATATGTAAAACGTGAAACTTTATCACTTTAAAACATGAACATAACGTTATAAAGTGAGAATGTTCACATTTTATGTGATGTTTCACACTTTTACGTGAAAATGTTTCACATTATTACGTAATAATGTTCTTGTTGTTGCGTGAAAATTTTCACCTTATTATGTGAAAATTATTAATTATGTAATGTAATTATGCAAAAACATGGAACTAAAAGCATTTTAACTCGAATGTAACGTGATTCACATTTTTCTGATAATATTCACATTTTTACGTGAAAATGTTTCACGTTTTTACGTGAAAATTATTATGTAAAAAAACGTGAAGCTTATCAGGTTAAAACATGAACATAACATTATACGGTGAGAATATTCACTATTTTATGTGATGTTTCACAGTTTTACGTGAAAATGTTTCACATTATTACGTTATAATGTTCATTTTCTTGGATGAAATGTTTCACATATTTTCGTGAAAATTATTATGCCAAGACGTGAAGCTTATCCGGTTATAACATGAATGTAACATTATAATATGATAAAGTTTGCAATTTTAACATGAAAATTTCACATTAAAACATTATAACATGAAAATTATGTAAAAACGTGAAAAAAAAAATTGTATTTTTTTACTTTCTGGCATGACAGAAAAAGCGCTTCCGTATTTCCACAACGTTTGGTATTATTATTACTATTGTTTTGCTGACGGTCCCTGAATGCAGCTCCGGCCCTCCGACCCACCGCTCCACGTTCCGTCGCCCCAGTAATGTTCTTCATCTAGAACTGTGAGCGGTCTGTAAGACGAAGCTCTGAGAGAAACCTGACGGCAGAACCTCATTGGACCCAGCAGACCTGACTACCACTCCGGTGGCTGCCGATGAAGATCAGGAGGAACTTGGCTCGGACTTCCTGAACGTTGCATAAGACGGAGATCGTCCCGGACATCGGCTGCTTTTAGGGAGATAAAGGCAGTTGTGTTTTTCTCCAGCAGGCTGAGCGGACGCGGAAGGCTATCGGATAATCCGGACTGAATGAAATCGAGCTTATCTCATGGTCGGCGGAGGCAGAGGAGAACCAGAACACCAGCAGCAACAACGAGCTGCAGCCGTGATCAGGACGTGTCGCTCAACACAATAAACTAGATCAATCACAGAGTCCTGAAACGGAGAGCAAGGCTTGTTTCCGCCGAAACCGACGCCGTGAGCTCGCCGTCTCATACATGTCTTGCTCCCGCGCTCTGAAGGGGGGATCTCAGCGTTCCCAGTGATCCCAGCGATCCCAGCATTCCCAGTGATCCCAGCGATCCCAGAGGTCGGAGTTCAGCTTCAGTTTGCCGAGCGAACTGTCCGGCTGAGGCGAGGAAACCGGTGGACCTTGATGTGTTTGGACAGGTGGTCGCTGCGGGCGAACTTCTTCTCGCACACCGGACACTGGTAGGGTTTGACGCCAGAGTGGGACCGCCGGTGCCGGGAAAGCTCGTCCGACCGGGAAAACCTGAGACGAAGAAGAAGAGAATATGTTTGAAGATGATGATGCCGAGTCAGCAGGAAATAAAACAGCTGAATCAAAAGCATAAGATGAAACTTTTAGAAAACAGAGGAAGTAATTTGAAGGTTTGTCCCTGAAAAGTCCCCACTCCCCTGCATAGTGCGATTCGAACCACATAATAGTTAACTGAAGTTAAATACTTTAATCCGATACATACGTTCACGTTTTTTTTATTAACAATTATTATAAACTCCTCAGGTTTTATGATTCATTTAAAACACGTTTCAAACGCCTACAAGGTCTTCTAAACAATTAAAATGTTATGAACTTATAACTAAATACATGTAGAGATTCAAGAAATAAAACTGTTTATAAGCATCTATAAAGACCCCGGTTATTAAGTAATAAGCAGTTTATTACATAAACGCTGCTTTAAGGCCATTACTTTGAAAAATACCTCTTAATCTTGAATAAATACTTTAAATGAAACATTTATAACGACTTCTTTAAATCACTCTCCAGCTTTGGGTTTCCGTTTACATCCGTTTGAAGTTTTGAAACATTTATAATTGATCTTAAACTGATATACTAACTATAAATGTGGAAGAGTTTTTACTGCATTGGATTTGACTTGTTGGTCGTAACGTCACGGTCAAGATTTGTGGCTTAGAAAGATCAGAGACGAGTTTATTACCTCCGCCACAAAAACTACAGGACGGAGTTTGTGTTCATTCAATTACATTTTGGTGAAATTACGTGTTTCGCTGCATTTAAATTCAAATCCAAATAATGAGCCGTGTGGATTTGTGACATCACAACATGGCTATCGCTGGCTTTGATCCTTTGATTCCTTTGATGTTTCTTTAAGGGACTCAGTTTCAAGAGTCCTTTGATGTTCCTGTTAAGATGCAGCTGGAGGCTCAGTGGGCTGAACAGAGATGCTGAAGTGAAAGGCGCAGGAGACGAGCAGCTACAGAGTATCACAGAGATACTCAGAGACTTCGTTCGAGTTGTCAGTCGATTTAGAGGCTGGAAATAACTCCGACATGAATGGAGGAATGGAGGTTACGGTTGTGGCCGGGCCGAGGTTCGGTCTCTCCGAAGTGTTTTTTTTCTAGTCCCAGTTTGTTTTCATTTCATCTTAGCAAAGATGATTGATCACCCTCACCGGACCAGATGCATGAGGAACCCATGTGACCATGAAGAAACGATTCTTCTTGTCTTCTGGGGACAAACACAAACAATAATCCGCCGTAAACATTTACATGTAAAATAAACACGTTGTAGGGATGTGACATGTGTGTATGTGATGTAATCAGGAGGGAAAAAAAGAGAGACCTTTGATCCTTCCACCTGTATTTTACCCCCCGCCCCCATTTTCTCAGCCTCCATATGATGGACAGGTTGCTTTTCTTCACAGAATTATTCTGTCAGGAGAAAAGGTGCCTCGCATGTTGACGCAAAACTCATTTTCCACTTATTCATTTGGACGAGTGCAACATCACGGCGGAGTGGGAACGCTCGCCGCCTCCTCAGCCGGAGCCGGAATGAAGCTCCGGCGCCGACTCCCCTCAGCCGAGCTCTGCGGCCCAGATGTTGCTCCGCTGACCTGACAAGATGATGGATCGATACGATCGCACGCCGTAATTAAGCGGGGTACTGAGAGACACGCGGCAGACGTATTCTCTGGCGTACTCAGACGCAACCTCACCGCTAAAGAGCTAAAGTGATGCTGCAGGTGGCGATCGGCGTAATTTAGTTACTGACAGCAGCTTCAACGCGTTCTCATACCAGAACTCCACACCTGACCTTTAAACGCGGAAAAGCCTCCATGCTAAACCAGTAGGGTTGTAACGATTCATCGATCCATGTCGGTATATTGGTTTGTAGAACAACTGTCCGATCAAATCGATGGAAAGTCCAAAATACCGATATCTGTCGTTGGATTTTAAGACACGCCTTATTTTGAAATTAATACTGGCGAGCGCTTCGGTATTTCCCATACACAGGCTCCTCCCCTATCAGCACACAGACCCGCGAACCAATGGGAACAGCCAGAGGCTGCTGTTTAATTTTGTCCTTTTAATCGTTCAGAGAGAACGCTAACGTTCACTTTGGCAAATAAACAGTTCTTCAAATGGGAAATAAATACTTCCAGGTTCAGTCTGAATGTTTACTGCCTCACGACGAACAAAATGTGCAAAAATAATAAGCGCTTTCTACATTAGCTTAATGCTAACATATAGTGGGAATTTCCATATACACGCTAACGTAGTTAGCATTGACGGCTCAACCATAATCCAACAATAAACGATTTTACACAAATAAACTATTTCACTTATCATATATTATATCAGTTAAACTTAAAATATTTATTTGTTAATGAGATGCTGAGTTCTAACGTAACACGAATTAGTCAATGAAAAAAAAATATTGTTGCAAAGACATTAATTATGAGTTTTTTGTTGATGTTTTCACGGAAAAAAACATTCAGAGTTTAATCAGAACCGTGTAAATACAATCTCACGAAACATAAATGAAGACAGTTGTGTTCATAATTTAAAAGTAATCAGGTCTTTAATGTTAACCGTAAGAAGAAAAACATTTGTAGCTAAACATGAAAAATGTGTCACTTTTTACAGTCAAAAACACGTCTTTGTTCTTTTTGTCATTATTTCAGTTCTGGATAAAATTGTCAAAATGTCTTTATAATTAATTTTAATGCTTTCTTAAAGTGAAATGCAAGCAGTCGCGTTAAAACAGGTCAATAAAATCGTCTGAACACGATCGCAGGCCCCTGAATGGAATCGAACCGTGATCGTATTGTGGCAGACTTTGCGATATCGGCAAACATCGTATCTTTGTCCGAGGAATCGATATAATATCGTATCGGGATGAAACTGCTGATTTACATCCGCACTAATAACCTCATCCTTGTTTGCCGCAGAGACTTTCTGAAACACGCTTGGCTCTTTCGTTAAGATAAGTTAGATTAATTAACCCTTTTAATGTCCTCAGAAAAACAAACGGAAGAAGGATTTCTTTGGATATATAATTCAATTGACTAATCTAATATCTTAGACGCTCTAAAATGTACCTTTAAATGCCTTATTGTTGGGTCCAGAATGTTTTGAAACAGTAAGAAAACACTCTTTCCCGATTATAACAAGGTTAGCTCACAGTTACTGCCTTTCTTATATAGGGAAATCTTAAATCTTAATTGTAGAAAACTGGTAAAACCAGTTTCTGGAAAACTATTTGACCCTAATTCGACCTTTTTGTTTGTATCTAGTTACATAATTGTTTTAGTAAGTCCTCACATGTTAGAAAATGCCAAAAAGAATCCTGCTTATTGAATAGGACTTTCTCAATAGCCGTGGTTAGTGCCATCGCCTCTGTGGCCCCGTTGACCTGTGGTGTCCCCCAGGGCTCCATCCTCGGCCCCTTATACTTTAGTATATATATATATATATATATATGCTTCCAATGGTTCATTTTGAAAACGTTCACTGAAGTACTAGAAGAGCTAGAGACTCAAAATGTGCTCTACCAAACAGTTGAGCAGGATATTAAAGGGTTAATGACACAAACTCGCATCTCCAACATCCACCATTCAACTCTGACCTCCACCCCAATTGGCACCATAAGTAGGCAGGTGGATAAATAATTCACTTGTTTTATTTATGTAGCACGTTTGAAAACAGAAGTTTGTTACAAGGTGCTAACATATAGTGGGAATCGGCATATACCAGCTAGCGTAGTTAGCACAATGTTTATTAAATCGTAAAAAGGAGCGATGTCAACCACACAGTGACGACTTAAAAGAAACAGTGAATAAAGAAATGAGATCATGAAAGATTTGTTAACGCTGCAGTAAGCAGGGGCTGGTTGTGAGACCCGAGGGTCCTGTTAGGGGTGAGGGGGTCCAGCTCAGCCATGAAGAAGAGCCATATAGGGGCTTAGGAGAATCTTAAAATCCATCCTGTACTGGAATGGTGGATCGGAACGGGTTCTGGTACGACTTCTCCGTGGTACCAGACCACATATAGCCTTCACTCCACACGACCATCATGGGGGCCGGTTGTTCTTCCTCAGCTCACTCATGGGGGGTTCCAACCACTGCAGACAACGAACACTCAACAAGGACCGAGGTTCTGGAAATGCTGTGACCCAGCAATCCAAATATCAATCGGATCGGTAAGATAAGCGTATCCACGCCACACCCTTGACAATTATTTGGACCAATAGCCATTTGAGATTAGTCTCGAATCAGGCCACGCCCCCTCCGACCACTATAGGGGCCAAACCGGGCCTTTAATCCTCTGGTGTGTAGCTGGCATTACATAACGTTGCAAATGTAAGACAAACTAACCACATATTATATATATAATATATATATTATATTCAGTATTCCTCTTCTGAATGCAGTTATTAGGTGGGACAAACTAGAGACTCAGCAGGAAGTTTGGACGCAGGATCGCAGACAAAAATAGATATAAGAATATTTTTCTTGGTCATAAAACCCAAAACAAGTAACGCGCAAGAAAATATTACTTTCAGTAAACTAGTCCCTGTTTGTCATGATTTCAGTGAAGGTTATAAACCAGTTATTAAACATTTTATAAGGAACAAGGATCTTTATTCGAGTCTTTATGAAGCCGATTTTAGAATCGCCAATTTATGCTTATAAATGAGTCAAACAACAACAGGAAAGTGGATCAGAACCACGGACTTCACTCTTTATGGAGCATGAATGAAGTAAATAAAGAGCTGGGATAGGCTCCAGCCCCCTCCACCCTGATCAGGATAAGTGGTTACGGACACAGAATGAATCACAGAACTCTGGCGGATGAGTTTTCAGAATAAAAGCGAGATTCTACTTTAAAGGTTATTTTATTCTGAAAGGAGAAAAGTATCCATGAAAACCCGGCTAGTCAGAACCCCGCCGGTGTGCTCATCACAATTTGGGCCTCATCAAAGACCCGCGTTCTACTGCGTCCAACACATCAGCTGCTTCCTCCTCGACCCAACCCACTGAAGGGCCCGGTCCATTTGGGCTTCAACGGGTCATGATGAAAGATTTCCGTAGCTTAAACAAATGTTTCCTTCGGCATCTCCCACCGAAGCGTTCCACTCAGTCCGTGGAGGTGGGCTCTCCCTCTCTGACGGCCCACCATCTGGTTCTGTTCTGCTGGGAGGTGAAATGACTCGCGTAAGAGAAACAGATGATATCTATGATCTTTTAATGCACGTCTGGCCCGAGAGAATCCGTTTGAAGGACTTGTCTTTGTTCCCTGTCAGCTGAAGGTGTTTGACTGGATCCAGAATGAACAAAGATCCAGAGAGCCCGCCCCACAGAACCACTCCAACAGAACACAGTCGTGGACTGGGTCGGCGCATCTCTAGCAGCAGGCAGGAATTAAAAGCAGATGATCCTGCAAATACTTCTTCTTCTGACCTTCAGAGAGAGAGGGCGGTGAGGGTGGGGCGGGGGGATGTGGGGGGGTTTGCAACTCTCTCTCTTCCAGTTAAGAATTCCCGTCATGTGTGGGCACAGAACTCCCCTCAGGGCGCCCCCCGCTTCACTCCTCCACAGGCAGCTTAACAGACGGCGCGATGGCGTCTGTGCGCCTCGGCTCTCCTCAAGTTAAAATATGCAGCAGGCGTCAGCGTTAGAGGACAGTCGGAACATGAGGTCCATTCTGAATCAGTACTTCATGCAAACCTGAGCGGCTCCTTCCTCACCTTTCCACCTTAACTCAGTTGAAGAGTGAAAGATTTAAGTTTAAAAGTCTGTCTGGTCTGTGAGTGGAAGGAACCCAACCAATGGCTCCATCATGACCGACGAGCTGTTTCCCATTCAAGCAATGCATGATGGGAAGCTGTTTATAACTCTGTGTTCTCTGAAGCTGTCAAAGGTTCAAAAAGGTCCCCAGTACCCTGCGTTGTACGAGTAAATCATCCTGATTTATCTCCTCAAATTAAATGTTTTGTTGTTTGTTGGTAAAAACGCTCCCCTAGTGAGTGACGTATGAACTATTAGAGTAAAGTATAAGATATACGAGATAGATCTATTCGAGTTCTTTCATAAGCACCGG
>JBBDHG010000136.1:562500-705000 GCA_037951165.1 Lophius americanus
GATTATCTGCAGTTTTTGTGTCACTGGAGGCAGCAGTGGTCACGCCAGCAGTGCTGGCAGCGGGGACAGTTTGTTCTGAACACTTGGCCTCTGTCTCTAGCTCAGGATCAGGGGAGGCCTCCCTGCACAACTGCAGGCCAACTTCTATTCCAAGAACCTCCTCCAGTCCTCCTCCCAACCCAGGGCAACTTTCTCTGAACTCCTGCTTCTTTGTTACAACCTCCATGTTCTCCTCCAGGAACTCTTCAATTTCTTCCAGCGTGGGCTGGAAAGAACCCACAAGCTGCTCCTCAGTCTCCACATTGGACCAGCTGAGGAAGTCAAAATGTTCCTCCTTCACAGGCTCGCGTTTGGAGGGCTCCTCCTTCCGTGAGTCCCAGAGGAAAGCGGATAGCGGCGCACTGTTGGCACCTCCTAAAGACGCCTGGGACAGCAGGTGATCCAGGATGCTGTCCTGGCTCTCAGCGCTAGAGTTGCTGCCATAGCTGGAGCTTAGCAGCTGGGAGTCTGGGCTGGAACATGAACAAGGGCTGGAGGACTCGCTCAGGTCGTCCTCTGAAAACGGTGACTGCATCACCTGGTAGGAGCCCAGATCCGTCACCATGTCTGACAGCCGATAGTCCTGTGGAGAGCCACCGTAAGGAGGAAAGGTCCCCTCGCTAACCGGGGAGTTATCTACCATCCCTGGAGAGTGCCGTCTCTTCTGGGACCCAGGAGTTCAGGACGATTTGTAGAAAGAATTATTCCCTGCACCGCTGGAAAAGCTCAAACAAACCCAGGATCAGCAAGGCCACACTTCCCACTGCAGTGAGATAGCAGAACACCTGGTGTGCTCTCAGGGAGGAAACTCACAATCCAAGGTCTCCAGCCAGGGTAAAGTATCTAAACAGATACAAACAGAGACAGCAAGACGTCCGTTAATCGTAATCCCATGTGTGCCAACAGAGCAAATTCACAACAACAGAGTCTGACTTGAAGGGTAGCGTCTTACATCCTGAGAAAAAGTGTGGGGGTCTGTCACTCTCCCCAGCTCTCCGCCAACCCCGGTGAAAAGTGGGCTGCGTATGCAAATTAGATGCAGATTGTAAAAGGCTGCAGTATCATTTTAGACTTGCAAATTGACAGTTGAATGTGGATGTCATTTAAATGCAGGCGCACAACTATGTCAGTGACTCAGCGCCTGTAAAAAGAGAGAATCCCCATCAGGCAACACACAGGATTCTGAATCACTGCACTTCAGACGGTGATTAGTGAACATCACTTCACAAAATCAGGGACCTGAACGCCTCAGGAGAGTCGGATTGGTCTTAAAGACTCAGAATAATCATCTACTCTAAAGTTATCGTAGAGAATTTCACCATATATGCTAATGTCTGTTACAAAATCATTTAAAGTACCGCACTGGTTCCCAGCTTTCACGCCTTTGGCCTTTAAGGCCCGTTTATCTCAATGTTAAAGAATTTTTTTATTGCTAATCTGTGGATAGAGAGAAACGGAGTCATACCACCAGAAGGAGGCGGTCGAGGAGGTTGAATGTCTACAGACGTGATGAAGAACAAACAAAAATACTCTCCAGCCACCTTTTGTCATAGATTTATAAAAATCCCCGAAAATGTCGAGAATATTACGGAATCGTCATCGCCGCCACGTCCACCAATCCTCAGTGTTCACGCGATAACTCAAGAACTGCTTCATGGATCATTTTCAATTCTACACACATGTAGACCTCAGTGTGAGGAAGAACTGGATTGATTTTGGGAAAGGTCAAAGTTAAAAGGAGCTTTATCTACAAAAACCTTGGGGTCATAATTTCTCAACCGTTGGTCCGATTTAATCCAAATTGGAGTGGACTTTCAAAAGATCAATCAGGGAGGGTTGATTGTACAATGCAGGGGATTGGGGACTTTTCAGGGACTTACACTTGCTGTCGGGGGCATTAGTCTGGTTTGTGATTGACGATAAAACACAGTTTGGTATCAGATACATATGAAAATAGAAAAAATCCGGAGGGGTCCAATTCTTGTTCGCGGCGCTGTATGATGGATTAATGGCGTCCTTGACAAAAATCACGCCGCCGTGCGTCGTGATGTCATCTGAGCCTTTCAGTCCTGTTTGTGTTTATGCTGCTGCCTCTGAAAGCCTATCCTAGTTTAATGACGCCTCCCCTTCTGCCACTGTTAAGTTACCACACACATTGGCTCCGCCCTTTTTTTTGTTTATCTGAATAAAAAAGTAGAACAATATATGAAGAGTTTCGTTTGGATCTGGTCTCTCTGGAAATTGTCTGGAGAAAACATTTGTTGAGAACTGACGCTACATAAATGAAATTTGATTTGAATGCGGTTCGGCTCTTCGCTGCCATCTGGTGGTGAGAACTAGCCGACATATATTCACCTACTCGAGTATAAATGAGGATTCCAGCTCTCAGAACTACAGAAACCTTCATTTTAATCTGTATCTGAAAACAAACTCAAATACTGAAGAAGAGGAAGATTCCCCCGTGACCTTAAAGATAGCAGCTGGACAAAATGTCATTCATGGAGCGATAACGGAGCGGAGACGCTCCAACAGAACCACCGGGGCGACCTCGACTGAAGACTCTTTTGTGACCCTCACATTCATGTATTGTCTATTCTTTTTTTTTTCATTCTTGGACCCTCTAGATTTATCCTCCCATCGGTTTCACGGCCGCGTCCATTTCAAATATCGTACACACACGCTTTCTACGCTGGCCTCAATCTAACCACAAGATGGCAGTCTAGAGTTAATTATCATGAAATCAGCAGAAATGGTGATGGACAGGAAGACGTGATGACGTTTTTATTTCTTTTATTATCTTTATTCTTCTTCGTCATGTAGAGATTGGTCCCATGAAATGTCAAATACAGCTACACTGCCCCCTGTGGTCATCCGGTGGTACTGTTCATCCATGAGAAGGGGCTGAAGGCTTTAAATTATAAGACTTATAATATACATCTTTAACTTTAATGTCCAAAAAAAGACATCAGATCAAATATTTCTCTGCGTATTTTATTTTCTAATTGAACCCTTTAATATCCTGCCCAACTGTTTGATCAACATTTTGAGTCTCTACTTCTTCAGGAATAATGTGAGCCACTTGATTGAACCTGTTTAACAATCCGACAGAGTGGCAGCAGGCTAATCTTAAAGAGGGAGGGGCTAAAGACGGAGCCCTGGGGGACACCAGAGGACAGACATAAAATATGCAAAGAAATCCTAGAAACTTGGACATTAAAGCGTTTGATTCATATATATATATGTATATTATGTATACATATATATACCAGTATATTATGTATATATATATGTATATATATATACATATATATATATATATATGTATATATTCATTCATATATATAGTTTCAATATAAGGAGAAACTGGACCGTCAGGTTAAATTAAATCACCTATTGTTGCATCTCTACTTGAAATAGCATCAGAAAATGGAATGAAATATTGAATTAACGGTGATTTTGTACATGCATTTGTAGTGCATTATGAATTAAATGTATTATTATTATTATTATTATTTCATTTTCACATATCCCATTAATGGCATTTTGTCCCTTAAACCGAACCCAGCTGACATCGCTGGGGAGGCAGAGTTCATCTGGCTCACATTTATTCAGCCGGTCTGAATGTACAAAAGTCTGGGTTCCAACCCTAAAAGTCTGACTTTGTGAACTGTTGCATCACTTTACAAAGTTAAAATGATGATTGAAGATTCTGGGAGTCTCCGTCTCCAGATGTGGTATTTATAGTCCAGATGAGGAGAGAAGGAAATACATTCATACATGAATTACATCCATTCTGATATTCTATTTCCCTGTTACGGCTCTTAATAACGTTCATCAGATTTAACAGGTTTACAGGTTTATGGCCCACAGAACGGTTCTGGTTCTGGCTGTGTCCAGACAACAATGGCAGATAATTGAGCTCACGGTTCACTTGATCACATTTGTTGTGATAATGTCCGACAGTAAACTTCATTAATAGGTGATTTTCCTGGAACACAGAGCGATGGTCATACTTTCGCAGCCCCTCCCCTCCCCTCCCCTCCCCTCCCTGTCCCGTCCCCCCTCCCTTTGCGAAGGGGCCCCTGACTGACCGGGAGTAAACCCGGTCAGAGAGGGGAGGAAAAAAACACGACAACGTTCTCACCGGGAGAACGGCGCTGCCGTCCGGCAGGCGTAAATCACCTGCCCTGTTTGTTTATGGGAGAATCACGGAGCCGTGAATCAGCGTCATCAAAGTCTCTGAAGATCCGAAAACAGAACGCAGATATCAGACGCCAGATTTACAGAATCCCATACAGAAGAATTCTATTCTGGTTGTGGTCCGAAAAAAGTTCTCAGAGCTCCTCGTCCGTGATCCACATTTATACATGTGTTATAATAATAATAATAATAACAATTAACGATAATAACAATAATAATAATAATAACAATAATAATAATAACAATAATAATAACAATAATAATAATAACACAATAATAATGATAATAATAATACTAATAATAACAATAATCATAATAAAAAATTAATAATACATAATATTAAATAATAATAATAATATTAGATAATAACAATAATAATAACAATAATAATAATAATAACAATAACAATAATAAATAATAATAATAACAATAATAATAACAATAATAATAATAACACAATAATAATGATAATAATAGTACTAATAATAACAATAATCATAATAAAAAATTAATAATACATAATATTAAATAATAATAATAATATTAGATAATAACAATAATAATAACAATAATAATAATAATAACAATAACAATAATAAATAATAATAATAACAATAATAACAATAATAATAATAACATAATAATAATGATAATAATAATAACATAATCATAATAAAAAATGAATAATACATAATATTAAATAATAATAATAATAATATTAGATAATATTAACAATAATAATAACAATGATAATGATAATAATAACAATAACAATAATAAATAATAATAAAAAAATAATAATAATAATAACAATAATCATAATAAAAATTAATAATACATAATATTAAATAATAATAGTAATAATAATATTAGATAATAATAACAATAATAATAACAATAATAATGATAATTATAACAATAACAATAATAAATAATAATAATAATAATAATAATAACAATAATAATAACATAATAATAATATTGATAGTATAACATAATAATAATGAAAAATAATAATAGCAATAATATTAAATAACAACACAATATTAAATAATAATTATAATAACAATAAAAATAATAATAAAAATAATAATAATACATAATATTAAATAATAATAATAATATTAAATTGTAATAATGAAACATAATAATAATATTATCACTATTATTTTTCATTATTATTATATTTTTATCATCATTATTATTATTATTTAATATTATGTATTATTATTATTTTTATTATTGTTATTATTATTATTGTTATAAATTCAGGGAACATTGGAGCACGGATCAGAATTTTAAACTAAAACTTAAATGTAACTCCAAATCCATTCATTAATCCTTTGATGTCATACTTTAACAGAAACACATAATAATAATAATAATAATAATAATAATAATGAGTATTATGAACTATAATATATCTTTAGTCACTTTAGTTTTTTTAGTTCCTTTTAGAATACCTGTAAGTTGGAGCTGCTTATTAAACCACTAGATTTAATAGAATGATGACGAGATTAATAAAGTTTCTATCTATCCATTCATTTAAACTCTGGTGTCAGACGGCAGCAGAAAAACACAGTAATAATAATTATTATGAGTATTTTGAACCTCTAGGTTGTTCGGGGAGGATAGATAACAGTTTTAAACTTACGCAACTCTAAACCCATTCATTCATCCTCTGGGGTCGGACTGCAGCAGAAAAAACATCCCATCATAATTCAAAATAGAGGCCAGCGTGGGTCCGTCGGTGCGCCCTTCCCCGCCACGGTGTTTAACGCGTGAGTGGGCGCGCGTCTCCGCTCTCAACGTAAACATGTTTTCCTGCAGCCCGCTGCAGCATATGGCACACACGCGCCCCCTGAACGCACCATCACCCCGACACAACCTCCAGCCTTACCTCGTTCGCTCAGGAATAATACAATCCCAATCCAGAATGCGCGGGAGAGGAGAGTTTAATCCGGATTCCGGAGCAGCTTCTGCCCTCGAGAGTCTCCACGCGGCGGCGGAGGCGCTCAGTGTGCGGCAGCGCAGGATGAGTTGTACTATATGAAGGTCACATGACCGCCCGCGCGCCTTAAAGGGTTACTAGAGAGAGGCGCGAGAGGCTGCAACTGAAGGCTCGTCCCCGCTCCACGCGCTCATTGGTCGGCTGCGGTGGAATGGAGGCGGGACTTCTGGGCTGTCACTCAGACGGCTGTGCTGCGTGGATCAACATGTGGGACGGCGGGGGGAGGAAGGAGGAGGGAGGAGGGAGAAAAGGTGGAGGAAGGAGGCCGGATCGTGACGTGTGATCATGAAAAATAACAAACACAGTGGATGGAAGTGGGTCAGATGAAGACAGAAGAGTTTTTTGGAGATGTTTTCTATTTAACCAGGGGAGGAGCTAGGAACTTTCTACATCAGGGGCCACAGATTAGCCATAACATTACAACTAGTGCGAGGAGACGTCAGAGTGACGCTGGCTGTGTTTACATACACGTCAGTATCAGCAAACATTCTGTTATGTTGACGTGAACACAGACAGATGGATCATTCACGTAAACACTTTTACTACCTACAGTTACTACCTACAGTTACTGTATTATTATCATTGTTATTATTATCATCATTATTATTTTTATTAATGTCATCACTTTATTATCATTATCATTATTTTTATTATTATTATAATGATCATTATATGATCATTTTTTGAATTATTATCTTCATCATTATTGTTATTAATATTATCCATATTAAATTCTTATTATTCTTATTGTCATTTTTATTAGGATTATTATCATTATTACCCTGATTACCATCACTATTATCATCATCATCATCGTTATTATAGTTATTTTATTACTATTATCATCATCATTATTGTTATTAATATAATTATCATTATCATTATCATCATTATCATCATTATTATCATTATCATCATTATTATTATTATCATCATTATTATTATTATCATTATCATCATTATTATCATTGTTATTATTATCATTATTATTATTATTATTAATGAACCTGTCGGTTTCAGGTTCCTATAAAATGACTTACAGTTTTAAACGTAGCGACTTTAAAAACGTCATTTTTGAAATGCAGTTTAAATAAAAGCTTCTTTGATTGATTTGTGTTTCACGTCGATCTCTGGAGTCTGAAGGTCTTTTTCTCTCTCTTACCCACCTGATTCCGTCCAGATCCTGATAATTACCCGCGTGTGTACAGAACCGTGTACAGAACCGTGTACAGAACTGTGTACAGAACCGTGTGCAGAACCGTTTTACCTTCTCGTAGAGTAAACCTGTAAACTCGTCATTCCTGGAACAATCAATAATGACATGAAGACACATTTACAAGTTTCCTTTTAAAAGATTCAAAACCGTGAGCCCAAAGTTTAACCATCAGGCAAAAGTTTTTAACCTTTTCAACCAGAGATTTCTACACATTTACTCGTAATAAATCATTTAATAACTATTCAAAACTAAAATCTAATTCATTCCATTCGGATTCCTTGGTTGAGTCGAACCCTGAAGTAGAAACGACATTACTGTTAATATTTAACGGTGTAAAAAGAAACCTGTCGGCGCCCTCTGCTGGACAAACTACACCAAACATCTCCGAGTCTAAGCTCCATTTTTGTAGTTCTTCAGTTTGTAGTCTCATCTTTATCAGCCGGTTCAGCAACCTTGGACAACCCAAGAACCTGAGATGCTAAAGGTCAAAGGTCACCACCCTGGATCTGACGACAGCAGCAGGGTGAGAACAGGCGCCGGCCCATCAGAGGTCACTGTGGGTCAGACGGAGGCGGGCCTCTGAGCAGCATCAACACTTCCTCGCACTCTGAGGAACAATGTGGGCGGAGCCTGACAGAGTTCCACAGCCTTAAGTTCTCCTCTTAACGATCTGTTTGTTTTGGTAACGACTCCAAGAGAGCTCCCACACCGACCGGGAGGTTAATTATGTTTCTCCTCATAATGGACCCTGAAGAGACTTTGTGCTGCGTTTCAGCGCCGGGAGGAAGGAGCTGAAAATAGACGCGGCGTTTTCTCCTCCTGATGATTGTGTTGCTCAATAACGTGGAAAACGTGACGTGATGATCCTTTGTTCTTCTCTTCCTGTTGGTGCATGGAGGCTGCGGAAAGAGTGGAGCCCTCATGATGATGATGAAGATTATGATGATGCTGACAGTGATGATGATGATGATGATGCTGACACCACATCAGAGAATTGCTGTCAATTATCACGTAGAATGTTTTCTTTAAGTTAAGGCAGTCAGATGAATGGATCAAGAACCTGAATCAAGATTCGACATCATAGACGCTCACATTTTTGGATTATAATCGATTTATGGAAAATTCAGATAAGCCCCGCCCCCTTATTCAAACACTAAAACGCTGCCTCTGCATTTATAGGGGCAAACTGTTGGTTTAGTGAGCGGCGCTGTAACAAAACGTCCCTCTGGTTACCTCCTGCAGTCCCAAAGCATGTACTATTCAGATCAGCCATAACATTACAACCACCTGCATAGGTCAGCCTTCTTCCTGCTCTATAATGCCTGATGTGTTCTGACACTCCACCTGTGACATTCAGCTGGAGGGGAACATTTCTTGAAATGCCTATTACTTCTGCATTTTGTCTTAAAGATCATTTTTAATGTGAGCTTTAAAAAAAACGTTTTTACACAGAAGCGCCGCTGCTTTCACTGCCGGCGCCTAGAATGTCGTTTCAGCCAAATGTTTTTCTTAAAAAATAAAGTACTTACTTTATTTAGACAGTAATGATTATTATATATCTGTTGAAATAAGTAAATGTGAAAAATCTGCAATTTTTAACGCTCCAAAAATATATAATAAATAAATAATGAGCCTTAAAACAATGCTTGAAAGTCACAAGTGTCGGGGGGGGCGTTCCTATAAAGCATCACTACGGTGGCCCACAGGAGCAAACGTACTGGAACCATCACTTTGACAACACACACGCTGCGAAAGACAACAAACAACGGAAGTGTTAAGGAAGGACACTTAAGAGTGATGCATCACCAGAATCACTTTTTTATTCCTTCATTTCGTGAAAAAAACAGATGTAACACAAACGTGTCATGATGTTTTTGATTAGCCGTGGTAGTTTCGCTTTACATTCGGGTCCTGCGGTCACGTGACCAAGAATAAAACTTTAATCAACATCGTGAAAACAACAAATCAAGTTAATGCTGACCCAAACATGTACAGAACTCAAAGATACAGTAAACAAGGTGTTTTATACCTGCTGAAAACTCTTAACAGCTTTTGTTTGTATGATATATATATAAATATGTATGTGTATATACAGTATTTATAGATGTACTGTATATACATATATATTATATATATACTGTATATACATATATATTTATTATATATATATACTGTATATACATATATATATTATATATATACTGTATATACATATATATTTATTATATATATACTGTATAAACATATATATATTATATATATACTGTATATACATATATATTTATTATATATATACTGTATATACATATATATATTATATATATACTGTATATACATATATATTTATTATATATATACTGTATAGACATACTGTATATATGTGTTTGTTCCTGTTTTTGTTACTATCAGGTTGACCTCTGACCCAGCGATGTTTGCCCCCCGAAGGATCTGGATAAGATCGGGATCAGGGTCACCGACCTCAGACAGCCTTTTCATCCACGCCGCAAACTCTTCTGACACAACAGCAGTAAAAAGTACGACCTCCGTCAACAAGAGCTGGAGGAGGTTGTGTGATCAGTGCCGTTTGTTTGTATACATGATGAAGAACAACCTCTGGTTCACTCACTGGACCTCCTACAATTTCGGTTGAACACCCCTGCTCCAGATATCCCCTCCAGTGACATCACAGGAGCTTTGAGCCACAGTCCAAGGTCGCAGAGATGCTCCTTGAGGTCATTGAATGCATCACCATGGTGCACGTTTTCACTCCGTTGACGCTGCATTTCTCCTCTTCGTCGTGTCTCACATCCCATAATCTCATAATTCGGTGCCTATGATTCAACTGGAGGAGATCTATATGTTAAACGTTATATTTTACTCTAATAGTTCATATTTTACTCAATGGGGGGAACTTTTATTTATGAAAAACAAAGTTTTTCAGAGATAACTTTTCCATTACGTTCTTTCTCACCGGGCTTCCCGGTGGTCCCTGTAGAGCCTCTGCTCCAGACGGACCCGCGGGATTGAGATTCAGGAGCTCCAGAAGTTCTCTGGTGACTGTCTGATGATGTCATCAGCGTGGGTTAGCAGTTCTGTCCCAGTCCAGGCCCAGCTCCTGGTGGTGAGGTGGGGACACCTACGGATATGTGCGGGTTCTCGACCTCGAATGACGACGGCGGACCTTCCCATCCTCTCCAGGTAGGTTCCAAGAAGCTGAGATGATTGAGGACATTGGGGGTCAACTAGCATCACAACCTGACCTGAACCCAACTTCTGGTACCGGTCAGTCTCCCATGCTGGCCTGGTCTGAAGGTCTGGAGGGTCATAGTGAATGAAATGGTCTGCTGGGATCTGGTGGCGGCGCCATCTTCTCCTTTGGTCCAGGGCGCCTTCACACGTCTGACCTCTGAAGGATCAGAGGTCAGACAGCCTCTCATCTCAAAGCATATGAAATTAGCAGAGGGTTTTTAAAAGCTGTAAATAATCTGTCGGCTCTAAAATTTCTTCGGACTTTGAGCTCTGGGTTAAATTTCTGCCACCGGGTTTAAGAGTCTTCCGGTTCCGACCAGTAAAATGAAATAAATGATTGCGATAACCTCAGAGGTTCCAGCAGCGCCGGTTTCACCTCACATTTAGACCGGAAACCTACCGTGAGATCAGTCGGTGGAAACCGTTGAGTCTGCCGCCATCTGCTGGTACCGACGGAGAACTGAAACTCTATATATATTATATATACACTATTATATATAGTAGATATTTCTGAACATAAACTAAAAACTCAGTTATTTAGTCGGGCATTTATATCGAGTTTTAACAGTTTTATTCATAGTATTTATCATTTGTTCACATATTAACATCATTTTATTTTGATCCTGATGTCATTGTTTATCATACATTTTTAATTTATTATTTATCTCTGACCGTTTTTATCCACTTTAACATTTTGACCATCTATTTCAAGTACTTTATTTGGTGTAATATGTCATTTAAATACTATCTTATTCGTTATATTTTTATTATTTCACATTGTCTGAACTCCAAAAACCTTTTTTTTTCACTTCAACTACTTAATTTGACTTTTTATCTTCCGTTTATCAGCCAAATATTCTTAAATTAGAATGAATTACAATACAATTACATCAATACTAATTACAATTAATGAAAAGTAAGATTGATTTACTTAAAACGAGAACTTTGGTCTCTTGATCGAGCTGATTTTAAGAATCTTTTTTTAAAATAATCAATAGATAAAAGCTTATAATAAGACAAAATGTCATTAAATAGAACTTCCTTCTTCTTAAAATGAGGAACACATCCGGTTCAAACGAGCTCCGTAGCAGCAGGAAAAAACTGGACTGGGAAAAAAGTTTCTTCAAATAAGATTATTTTCCTCATGTGAAACTTGCTGGACAAGATTTTTTCTCTTTTCCGACCCAAAAAAAACTCTGCTGAGAAGAAGATTCTGCAGGATTCTGTTTTCCCCACTAGGAGTGAGAAGGGTCCGATTCTACGTCTGTGGGGGAAACATCTTATGAAGCATCTCCAGGCAAACTTCATGGTTACCATGGTAACACTTCAGTAGGTTGATATATAAACCGGTTACCAGTCAGTAGGTTGGATATATAAACTGGTTACCAGTCAGTAGGTTGATATATAAACTGGTTACCAGTCAGTAGGTTGATATATAAACTGGTTACCAGTAAGTAGGTTGGATATATAAACTGGTTACCAGTCAGTAGGTTGATATATAAACTGGTTACCAGTCAGTAGGTTGATATATAAACTGGTTACCAGTCAGTAGGTTGATATATAAACCGGTTACCAGTCAGTAGGTTGATATATAAACCGGTTACCAGTCAGTAGGTTGGATATATAAACTGGTTACCAGTCAGTAGGTTGATATATAAACTGGTTACCAGTCAGTAGGTTGATATATAAACCGGTTACCAGTCAGTAGGTTGATATATAAACTGGTTACTAGTCAGTAGGTTGATATATAAACTGGTTACCAGTCAGTAGGTTGATATATAAACTGGTTACCAGTCAGTAGGTTGATATATAAACCGGTTACCAGTCAGTAGGTTGATATATAAACTGGTTACCAGTCAGTAGGTTGATATAGATAAACTGGTTACCAGTCAGTAGGTTGATATATAAACTGGTTACCAGTAAGTAGGTTGGATATATAAACTGGTTACCAGTCAGTAGGTTGATATATAAACTGGTTACCAGTCAGTAGGTTGATGTATAAACTGGTTACCAGTTAGTAGGTTGGATATATAAACTGGTTACTAGTCAGTAGGTTGATATATAAACCGGTTACCAGTCAGTAGGTTGATATATAAACCGGTTACCAGTCAGTAGGTTGATATATAAACTGGTTACTAGTCAGTAGGTTGATATATAAACCGGTTACCAGTCAGTAGGTTGGATATATAAACTGGTTACCAGTCAGTAGGTTGGATATATAAACTGGTTACCAGTCAGTAGGTTGATATATAAACTGGTTACCAGTCAGTAGGTTGATATATAAACTGGTTACTAGTCAGTAGGTTGATATATAAACTGGTTACCAGTCAGTAGGTTGATATATAAACCGGTTACCAGTCAGTAGGTTGATATATAAACTGGTTACCAGTCAGTAGGTTGATATATAAACTGGTTACCAGTCAGTAGGTTGGATATATAAACTGGTTACCAGTCAGTAGGTTGATATATAAACTGGTTACCATTCAGTAGGTTGGATATATAAACTGGTTACCAGTCAGTAGGTTGATATATAAACTGGTTACCAGTCAAGTAGGTTGATATATAAACTGGTTACTAGTCAGTAGGTTGATATATAAACCGGTTACCAGTCAGTAGGTTGATATATAAACTGGTTACTAGTCAGTAGGTTGATATATAAACCGGTTACCAGTCAGTAGGTTGATATATAAACTGGTTACCAGTCAGTAGGTTGATATATAAACTGGTTACCAGTCAGTAGGTTGATATATAAACTGGTTACTAGTCAGTAGGTTGGATATATAAACTGGTTACTAGTCAGTATGTTGATATATATAAACTGGTTACTAGTCAGTAGGTTGATATATAAACTGGTTACCATTCAGTAGGTTGATATAAAAACCGGTTACCAGTCAGTAGGTTGATATATAAACTGGTTACTAGTCAGTAGGTTGATATATAAACTGGTTACTAGTCAGTAGGTTGATATATAAACTGGTTACTATTCAGTAGGTTGATATATAAATCGGTTACGTCAGTAGGTTGGATATATAAACTGGTTACTAGTCAGTAGGTTGATATATAAACTGGTTACCAGTCAGTAGGTTGGATATATAAATTGGTTACTAGTCAGTAGGTTGATATATAAACTGGTTACTAGTCAGTAGGTTGATATATAAACTGGTTACCAGTCAGTAGGTTGATATATAAACTGGTTACCAGTCAGTAGGTTGATATATAAACTGGTTACTAGTCAGTAGGTTGATATATAAACTGGTTACTAGTCAGTAGGTTGATATATAAACTGGTTACTATTCAGTAGGTTGATATATAAATCGGTTACGTCAGTAGGTTGGATATATAAACTGGTTACTAGTCAGTAGGTTGATATATAAACTGGTTACCAGTCAGTAGGTTGGATATATAAATTGGTTACTAGTCAGTAGGTTGATATATAAACTGGTTACTAGTCAGTAGGTTGATATATAAACTGGTTACCAGTCAGTAGGTTGATATATAAACTGGTTACCAGTCAGTAGGTTGATATATAAACTGGTTACTAGTCAGTAGGTTGATATATAAACCGGTTACCAGTCAGTAGGTTGGATATATAAACTGGTTACCAGTCAGTAGGTTGATATATAAACTGGTTACCAGTCAGTAGGTTGATATATAAACTGGTTACTAGTCAGTAGGTTGATATATAAACTGGTTACCAGTCAGTAGGTTGATATATAAACTGGTTACCAGTCAGTAGGTTGATATATAAACTGGTTACTAGTCAGTAGGTTGATATATAAACCGGTTACCAGTCAGTAGGTTGGATATATAAACTGGTTACCAGTCACCAGGTTGATATATAAACTGGTTACCAGTCAGTAGGTTGATATATAAACTGGTTACCATGGTAACATGTCAGTTGTAGGGATATACGTATGGGGTAACAATAAGCGCTTTGAGGTTTGATCCAAAGGTAAAGCGCGTTATAAATAAAATGTATTATTATTACTAACAGGTGAACGATGAACTCGGACGTTGACGTGTGTGAAGCAGGTCACAAGAGGAAGAGGAAGGTCCAGAGGTTCTGAGAGACGCTGACGGGTTCAAGGGACGATGGCTGAACGACGGTCAGTCCCTCCCAAAGTGGTCTAAGGATCGACTTTCAACCGGTGACGAGGTCAAAGGTCGTTATGAAGCATCAGAAGTGAAGGCCGGCCCGTGTTGTCCAAATCCCACACTGGTTCAGAACACGCCGGACATCACAGATGATTTTCGGGTTACGGCTGGTCGGCGTGAGGAAACTTCACCTAGAAAAAAAAGAGTTAAGAGATCCAGATGTGGAAGAATTCTTGTGCTGGAGGATCTGGAGTTCTGGAACGTCCGGTGAGGAGAACCTGAACACTGATTATGACCCTGTGGAGTGGGTCGTTCATCCGGCAGCAGCTCGGACTGAAGAGTGGACCGCGATCATCATTATCATCCTGAGGTTGAGCATCACTGGTGCTGATGAAGAAACACTCATCAGTCCAGTAGAACCATCAAAGACTTTATGGTGTTTGGGTTGTTGGTGTCGTTTTTCTGATTCTTTGTTTTTGATTAAGAAACAGGTTATTATTTTCATTGTGGAGCAGAAGTTGGTCCAGTTCTGGAGCTGGTACCAAACCTGGATAAATGAAGAGGGCTAAAACCCAGACACTTTAACAACAAGGACTCTGAATGTTCAGAGCTTCTGTCATCCATTATATCCTAGCGGTTTTGATCGGGCTCCATTTCCTCTGGTGTGGTTACAGATCAATGAAGAGTTCTGAACGACCCGTCTGATTGTGCTTGGATGGTTTTAATGTGTGTGTTCTGGCTCTGCCAGTCTGTAAACGCACAGCTAAATAATAAATAAACAGGTAAAATGATGACAAGAAGGTCGAGGGTCCGTCAATAAAGGAATACAAACAGGCGCCGACCTTCTTCTCAAACATGGACTTACCGCTGCCATACAAAAATAAATCTAACAGAACAGAGGAAATCCAATAACCACAAGAATAATAATGCAGGCGGTTCCGCCGGTGGAGGAAAATCCAGGGTCTGTAAGGCAACTGGAGCGCAGACGGCCCACCTGCTGGGAACCAGTAGTAAGACCCGGCTCCTGTGGGTACCCACCGGCACTCTCCTCACATCACGGGCTTGTATTTGGTTCGAACCGGGCTTTTAAACAAACACGTGATCCTCTGAACAAAGAATCTTCATCGCCTCGCCTCAAGGTGCTTCATCGGTGGACTCGGGTCCACCCCCTCCCCCAAAGTCCAACCACATGCCCAAAAAAAATCCGCTGAGTCCCGGGACTCGGCGCCGGAGCCTGTTGGTGTGAGCTGTGGCCGGTGAAAAGGTGCTGCTGAGGTCCGTGGTGCCGAGGCGCTCACTCCAGGTCCTGCAGGTTGATTGTGCTTCCAGTGAACTGGGAGTTGTCGGAACCGCCGTCGTCCTCCGTCATCACCGACGGCTCCTGTGAGGAAACACCGAGCTCAGTTCTGATCTCAGAACCAACACATGTCAGACTTTAAGACCACCATGAATGAAACCCAACACGTCCTCTGTCTCCGTACCGGTACCAGAACCATACGTGTGTTATTCACTCGTTCATTCACACAGATGTGTTCGGGTTCTCAGTCAGTATCGCAGAGAAAGTTCTCGTCCAGGTTTCATTAAACGTTCTGGAGAACATCTGGCAAAGAACCCGTTCAATTCTGATGTGGATGTGAAAAATAGTCAAAGTGAGAATCCAGAACTTTTCCCTTCTTTTCTCTTTAACGTTATCTGTAAGTTTGTCTCCACCAGTTTCAATCTTGAAATTTAAGCATTTTTCTCCTACATGTTAAAAGAGATAAATGACGATGACGAGGATAAATGATGAAAAGGTTTCTTAGAGAGCTTTAGCCACGATGGAGCGTGATGTCATGATTAAGAGACAACTCTTCTTATTCTTCTCCTGACAGGATTACAAAAAAAACATTTGATTCTCATGAAAGACGGTTGGAAGGTCGAAAATAAAAATAGAGATTCAGATTTATTTCCTCTTGTAAGATGGAACTTTTAGCTTATAAGTATTATAAGTAAGTAGTTACAGATTTATATGTTAGGGTAAGTTAAAAAAAAAAGACCGGTTTTGGCGGTGTGTGAAGTTCCTACCCAGGGGGTTTGTAGGAATGTAGAGCGAACATGATGAACACAGACAGATGAACCCTAACCTGTAGAAAATGCTACGATGCTACATCTTCCTCCTGGAGGAAGCCTGACGTGCTGCGGGGTTTCTTAGGTAAGGCATCAGAAAGCGTAGATGAAAAGTCGGTCGTCACCTGTAAAATGTTGACAGGCAGGTCGGTGGTGAGCTGGGAGTGGGAGCTGGAGGGCTGCGAGCTCAGCTGGAAGGCCAGGTCACCGTCGCCGGCGGGGTCGTCCTACGAGCAGACACACACACACACGCAGATTAGTGAGCCTTCTGGGAAACGCTTCTCTCTAGAGCTTCAATCAACGGTCACCAAAGGTCTCAGGTTGTTTTTCTTTCTTCCCTTGAATGTTTTACAAACACAGTGAGTAATGTAACTTAGGCGCTCTTATTTTGAAGGACTGTGGTGGACGTAAGGTTGATCAGCGTTGTGTATGTGTTCTGATTTGCTGACATAAGCTTACGATCGTTCCTCTTCCTGTTTCTTTAACCAACTGTACAACATTTCAGAGTGAAAATAAAACTTTGTGAGACTCGCTCAGTCCGTTATATTTTAAACGTGGACTTTGTTCATCCAGAGGCGATTATGGATTAACACTAAAATCTAATTAAGCCCAGCACAGACATCTTCTTTCCCAGAGGACTTCAGGAGCTCCTTATATAACTGACAGCATCTATTCATACGGCGGCTGAAGGCTGGATCTGTGCTCTCGCTAGCATTAGCCGCTCTGCCAACATTATCTTCTTGAAACTTTCTATGTTCCTCGGGATGATTCATTTTCATTTTCAAATTTTGAGCTTTGTGTTTTCTTCATTCACGGTGAAAGATTTCCAAGCCGGTGAGATGTTTGTAGCTGCGGTAGCTCAGGCTCGGTGTAACCGGCACAGAATTGAGGCTGCTAGGTCGATCATGTCAAAATAAACCTCCCGGTGAACTTCTACTTCTCACAGCACCAATCTAAAGATGTTCTCACCTGCAGCAGCTGGATCTGGACATACTGGGCCCCGGTAACGGGATCTCGCAGAGTCAGGCCCCCGTTGGCTGCAGGAGCTCCTTCGCCGTATCGGGCACCGGAGGGGCCCCTCGTGGCTGCGGCAGTGGCTCCCTTTGCTCCCTTCGTTTTTCTCTGACCCGAACCTGAACCCGCTGGAATGGGCAAATACCACAGTGACGTCATTACCGCTCGTTTCAGTCTCTGATCTCAGTCTGGTTCTGATAAGGAGCATTGAACTTTAACATTGGACACAAAAACAGCTGAAATGTATCAAGATGGTTTTTTACCACAAGAGGCAGAGGGACCTCTTTGCTTCTTCTTCTTGGCCAGTTGGATGGCTCTGTAGTCGGTTCTGGCCGAGCCTCCGCTCTCCTGATCCAAAGAATGAGGAGGATAGTTACTTCACAGAACCTTCGGAGAATGTAGCGCTTTTACAGCAAAACACCGTTTCTGCTTCTAACAGAAGTTATTTACCACGATAATCTTTACTCTCCTTTAAGGAGGATTACTATTTACAACATCCTTAAATAGACTGAGTGTAATATTCAAATAAACATTCTACATCTCTTCATACCTCCTCTTCTTTAAAGTGTTTGTGTTCTACAGTTATTTGCTGTTACTTATTACTCTAGGTAATAGGTAACATCTTACTATGTATATCATATATTATCTTGTGAGAGAATGATGAGTAACAATAATAATAATAATAATAATAATAATACATTTAATTTATAATGCACTTTACATTTGGATCAAATCAAATAAAACAATATAAGAAAAAAAAAAGAAAGTCATTTATTTCTGTTGGATTCACGGTCGTCATTTTGTGGGAGAAAGTCTTCAAGAAGCAAAAAAGATAAGATGTAATCTATTACATTCTGTGATTTCTTGTCGTTAGGTAGTACCTGGTACCGGCCAAATATTGGGTACATGGTTCTGTTTTAACAGCTCTGTGGTGTGTTCTGATACTTGTGCTCCACGCGTGCATCAATGATGTCATTGCTTGGTGACCAGTTGACCTTCCTTGGACCACTGTGGTCTAACCACTGCAGACCAGAACACCCGACAAACATCTGCAGTTCTGGAGATTCTCTAACCCAGTCGTCTAGACAACACAATGAAAGCCTAAAAGTCGCTTAGATCATTATACCTGCCCGACTTTCAACCTGATATATTCCACCGCTGGCAGACGGCATCATAACGAGAAAAACATCTACGTCAGCTGTCAGTAGCCATTCTGTTAAAACTGCAGGAGTTCCTTCTGAACACTCACCAGGAAGCTGCTCGGTGACACAGCTTTGACTTCCTGCTCTTTCTGTGGGCTGAAGCTGCTCATGTGACTTGGGAAAACAAACTGGGTGAGGACTTTTCCTGCCTGCTGAGGGCCCAACACCTCCACACAGCCCAGTAGGGGCCCTGCTCCCCCCTGCCCCGCCACCTCCACCACCTTTGAAGATGAGACCAGGAGTTCTGCAACGGGGGCCACCGCCAGCGAAGCTGAGGAATCCACGCTGAGGGCCCTGGAGGAGCTGAGCGAGTGCTGCAGACTGGGGTCCAAAGAGGCACCGGCGCCCTGCATGGTGAGAGCTGTGAGGGTCCCCAGGGCCTCTGGGGTCACCGTCTGAACATCATCCAAATTGAGAGTGCCCTGTGGCGGCAGGACATCGCCCACTGTTCCTTCCAGACCATGGTGGGGGGCCATGTCAGCACTGGCTGCCAGGATAAGGGGGTCCACAGCTTTGGCCAGCGTGGCGCTGGTCCCAGCACCAAGTGTGGTGCTAACTGAGGACGGGTCAATGGTGAGGATGCCTGAGCTGACCAGTGCGATGTCCATGGTGAAAGTTCCATTGGAGCTGGTCCCAGTGACGGGTATTCCCACACCGATGCCGGCGGTGGGCGCGGCACCTCCAGGCACAGTGGAAAACAGGGAGCTGAGGTCCAAGTTGGTCAGCTGGTCACCACCAGAAATACCAGGAACAATACCAGCGGCTGTTGGTGGAGAGCTGATGAGCTCGCTGCTGGGGGTCAGGGTTGGTGTGGTCTCCATCTGGCTGAGGACATCTGGGATCAAAGAGAAGGAGAAGTTTTCAGATGATAGGATAAAAGCCCGGCGTACAGTAAATTGAATGATTGGAGCCCGTTCTTGGGTCGGCTTTCTCGGGCTTCTGCACAGTTGAAGCAGAGCCGCTAGTCGATTCCCCGTGGTCAGTGCATTTTATTCTATCTGCGTCTGTCTGCAGTGGCTACGGAGCGCCTGGGTTACCACGGCGACACAACGAGTCATGGACAATAAACAACAGGCAGTCGTAAAAGTAGGACTTTGTGGCTGGTAGGGACGGCACAGCCAGGACGAAGCAGAAGGTTCTGAGCCGTCAGAGCGATGCTAGCTATAAAGTTACATTATACACAGTCAGCCTTAGCCACAATCCTCTCTGCTATATGGACCCGCCTTACTGTCCACGACAGCAAACAAAGCTCTTCCTGCCTCTGCACTTTCAAACAAATCTTTATTGACAATTCTTAATAGGTGCAGAGGGGCCGACGGCTCGTCCAGCGTGAGCTCCCATGTTGGGAGCTTTCGCAAACAATTTATTTGAACAGTGCGAGTTATGATCGAACAGAAACAAATCTAAAACGGAATGTTGCACCCCGAGGTTTGAGTCGCCTGAAAAGCGGCAGCGGTCGTCAACTAAACGAGCTAAGGACTGATCACGACGTCGCTGACGGGACACATTGAGGGGAAAGACAAACCTCATGTACCACAGATCAAACAACGACCAAGAATTATAATATTATAATTATATTATAGTATAATTAAAGATGGTCGTTGTTGCATCTTATCATGGATCAGATCTCCATGAACTCAGAACACAAAACATTAAGAGGTTTCACATCTGTAGAACGGTGCAAGTTCACTAATATTAGACCACAAACGCGATTGAATAAGTGTCTCTTATGTGATATATTTGATTAGAGTTACAACTTAGTACTCATTTACTAACACACAGTAAGATGGGATTTGAATATTATCCGAGGAAGAGTTGGTAAAAGTGTTCTTTACTAACAGCTTAATATTTCCTCTCAACTCGTTTCTGCTGTCAGATGCTCAGAGGCTACTTCTCATCAGGTGTGTGTTAGTGTTTGTAAAAGCATGCAGAATCACCATTTTTCTACCTTACAAAGATGTATTTTCTGCATTTTCTATACACGTAATGTCAAAACAGGAAGGTAGCAATATATTGTCTTCTTTGTCCTCTCTGCTTTTGTTGCCTGCTTCAGAGTTTTAAAGTCTGCTTGTCCGTCTTTCCCCTACCTCCAAGGGGGTCAGCACTTTTCTTGCTGGGGGCGCGGCCCAGCTTAAAGCGGGCAATGGCGGACCAGCGGGACTGAAATGGACCCACTGTCAGAGAATACGCCAACCAGCTCTGGACTTTTAACCTGTGACTCTCCCTTTGTCTCTGACACTGTTCTACAGTGGTACTGGAGGGACCTCTCCAGGGCGCAGGCCTGGGCGGTACAAATGAAGGTCCTGGGGTGCCCAGTTGCCAGGATCCCCCTCTAGGCCACACTGATGTGATCCAGCTGAAGTGGTGTACCGGGATGCGGCGCTTGGAGTCAACAGGTGATCATTTAGAGGATGGATGAGAACCAGAGAAGACCGTCCACCCTCCCAGGAAATGGTTCACCCTACTGCTGGCCATCAAAGGTACTATCTCTGCCCAGAACACTCCTACAAGCAGTAGCCATTTATGGCATGACAAAAATGACCTGCACTGCCCACCCTTACTGATTTCACCTCATCACCAGGCAGAGGAAACCAGAGACAAACAACACTCAGCGTACGTCTGTCTGTCAGTTACAGTCGCTGTGCAGGATGAAGATGAGCAGCCTCTTCATCTGGTGGTGACGCTATGTGTAGAAAATAATCCATTAGGGGTATAGCATCCTTCATCCTTTCACCTGCCGTGTTAACGGTCGGTTCGGCTGACGGGGGAAACGATGGTACCACCGCCGGTATGGTGGACGGCACAACGAGCCACTTCTCTGTATTTCGATTACGTCACTCAGCTGTCAGACCCCAGGATGAAGAACAAACACGTTTCAGCATCCCGGGTCGTTTTGGAACAGTCCAGCTGAACTGAATCAGAATATGGTCTAATCCATTCCTCCAACGTTGGTGGATGATGTTTAATATGAAGAAACACAAAGACCGGATACTTCAGGGTTCGATCATACCTGGGATGGTGACAGGTGAACATGGGGGTGACGAGTCTTTGAATAAATAGATAATAATTAGTTTTTTTACTGAGCACCTCTATGAAAATTCTTCTAATTCAGTCAAACCAAACCTCTTCACTGTTCTGTTGTAGTCTTCTTCAGATTGAGCACATATACTGTAATGGGGGCCTCCGAGCATCGCCATACTGGTTGGTGAGAAAGTTCAGGTCGTGTTAAAGGATCTTGGACCAGGTCATTCCCAGATACGAGCTGGTGTTCAGGTAATGATCCAGCAGTGACAGGGACTCACCTGGGCTGAGGTGGTGGTGTTTGAGCATGTGGCTCTTAAGGCTGCTGCGGGAGGAGAAGTGCTTGGAGCAGTTGGCCACGGGGCAGCGGGTCCTCAGGGTGCTGGCGTCCTGCTTGTGTTTCTTGGAGTGGATGTACAGGCTGCTGCGTGCCGAGAACTTGGCGTTGCAGCCTGAAGAGAGCAAAAAATCAACAAGAAATGCAACTTTAAATGATTTTACTGAAAAGTTATTAGAAATGTTTCTGCACTCAGGTTTAACTGATAAAAGTTGTTGCATTATAAAAAAAATAGTCCAGATTGTACCTTCTGCATGGCACTGGAAAGGCTTTGTGCCCAGATGGGTGATACTGTGACCCTTGAGGTGCTCCGCCCGGGTGAAGGACTTCCCACAGCCCTCCTCCGTACAGACGAAGCGTCGGTCATCATCATGTTTCCTGAGGAAGGCAGAAGACTGATCAGTGTGACACTAAGAGTCTCTCACAACATTAGAGATTCAGCAGCAGGACGGATACGGAGACACAACAAAGTCTTTCATTCTAATGTTCTAATGTTTGTTCTTAATCTTTGTTCTAAGAACGAGATGTCACTAATCTAAACCCAATATGAGATATGAAGAAAAACGGATTAGAAACAGAGACATAGATCTAACATCAATTGTACATCTAAAATGATATAAATATATATATAAACAGTTATGTGTATGTGTGTGTGTGTAGTTTAATAAAGAATACCGTTTATGGCGGAGCAACTTGGACATGCTGGTGAAGGACCAGCCACATCCCTCTGAGTCGCAGACAAACGGCCTCTCGCCTGGAAACACAGGGAAACAGGAAATGAAACATTTGTTTACCAGTTAACTAGCTGTTCCACCTCCTTCCTGTACCGTCAACGAGTGGGATGGGTTTAAAAATGAAGGAATATTCTCGGTTTCTGGCTCTGATAGTTTATAAATATGCTGCAAGCCGTCAGCAATGAATGAACAGAAAGAAACACGTTCAAAGCATCATGTGATCGAGGAATGACTTCAAGAAAATAGCCTCAAACGTCTCTTTGGCCTGAATTCTTACTGATGTGGAGTTTAAAAACCAGATATAATGAGAACCCTTTATCACTCATGCAATCTTGAGGCACAGTAAAAAAAAAAAAGCAGATACAAATAAAAGTCAACTGAACCACTGCTAGGACTTTAAAGTTAACATCAGACACTCTGACTTCCATCAGCTTACCGGTGTGACTCCTCATATGGATTTTCAGCCGACAGGCCTTATCGTAGGTTTTTTCGCAGCCTGGGTAGGTGCAGGTGAAGTGGCCCGTTTCTCTGAAGTGAGTACGATTGTGGGAGAACAGGGCACTGAAGGTGATGAAGGTTTTCTCGCAACCTGCACAGGTGAAGAGGACAAACGTAGATCGAAAAGTGCAACACCTGAAGTATCAAATTGGTTCATCTGGCTTAATGGAACAACAATTAAAAAAAAAAGACTTTTGACATAAAAGTCGGGAAAATGTGACATCATCCCTGCAAGCATCAGACAGAGAAGGTAAAAGTGATCCAATTGTGAAGTTTAGCAGCTCCGGAGGCTTTCAGCAGCATTACATGGATGATCTTTGAGGTAACATTCTATAAAGTCGGCGTAGTCGGTTTGCAGCCGTACAATAATAGACCAGCGGTGAACCACAGACGGACTTCGGCTGCATTCTCACACACTGTTTGGTTTCTTGGTCCGAATATGTGTCACGTATTTTGCTAAAATGCTTTTTTCAGTCCTAGTTCACTAAATGTTCATGCCGACTGTTTGAACAGAGAACCACATTACACAACAGACATGGACAAGGTCACAATCTGATTGGACAGCTTTCACGACGTATATTGTCAGATCAAAATTAAACTTTCCAAAGAACTTTTTTTCTTCTTCTGGGAACTTTACTCCCCGTGCCTCTATGTTTGCCCTCTGTTCATTTTGTTTCGTTAGCATACACTAATCGTACAATGTTATCAAATAACCTGATTCCCAGGGTCACGTCTCCTGACATCTCATTGTGAAGGACAACAGGTCTTTGTCCAACTGTTTGCTGTCAAAACGAACCGCAACAAAAGGGCAATGATCTCGTTTTCATTTAATCAAAGCTGATGACTATCAATGATTCAGGAGAAGAAAGGGGGAAATCATAACATTACGATAAAAGAAGCCCAAATACAAGTAAAACATGAAGCTACTGGTACCTGGGAATTCACACTTGTGGGGTCTCTGAGGCTCAAAGTGAACTCTCTGGTGATTGGCCAGTCGCGTAGCACTGCGAAACCTCTCACTGCAGATCTCGCAGATGAAGGAATTGTCTTGCTCGTGGACCTTGAGGTGAGCTTTCAGGTTGTAGACGGTGGTGAACCGCCGTCCACAGCCCTCAAACTGACAGCTATGTGGCCGCTGCTTGTCATGGGACTGAAGATGGCGCTTGAGCTTGTAAGAGGTGGCGAAAGCCCAGCCGCAGCCCTCTATGGTGCACTGATAGGGCCGCGGGTCCTCGGCATGGTTAAGGAGGTGTACCTTGAGTTTTTGACGCGTGTCAAATGTACAGGAGCAGGCCGGTTCAGGGCACCCAAAAGAGGCCGTAGCCTCTTTCTTGGACCGGATTAGCTGTACAGACTGGAAGTCCTTGTTGTCACATTCTGACACAGAGGTTTTGGCGTGCGGGGCGACCAGATCTGCCTCGCTTACAGCACACAGCAGCCCTGCCTCCTGTTTGATTATGGGACAGGAGTCTAGAGAAGTGCCCAGCTCTGACAAAGCGCAGTCATCCACCAGAGCCAGCTCGGAGTCACTCACAGACAAGCCGGGCCGAGGCTCTTCCTGCGTGCTGGAGGTGGAGACGGCCAGCGTGCTGATCTTCCCGATAGATTTGGTACCACTGTCATAATTGAGAAGCACAATGTCCTCGTGGTCTTTCATACCTAGGTGCTCCTTAAGGCTGACCATGTCGTCATCTTTGTGCACATATCCTTCCGGTGGAGCTGCGAGGGTCAGGATCCCGTTCTCGATGGTCACTATGATACTTTGGTTGTTTATTGTGATAGTCCCGGAAAAGGTTTCATTTGCAGGCGGGCTGCTGGAGGCTGGGACCGGGCTTGCACCGCCCTGAAGCCCCGATGAGTCTGAAATATAGTCCGAGGTGTCCATGGCTTCCAAGAAGTCCGAGCTGCCTGCAATCAAAACACGGCTGTCATCAAGAAGGGAGTGTGAAAGGACTTTAGCGTTACTTCCATTGTTTTCTCTGCCGGTCTGACCACAAATCCTGTCGCCATATTTGTTAGCCAAAACGACATTCTCCAAAGTGTTCTGAAAAATACGTTGTTTAGTAGAATTGTCCTCAAGCGGATTGATTTTTTGCGTGTGGAGGCAGTTTAAGTTGTCATTAGATTCACAAAGAATAACGTCACCGCTGCTACCAATCTCGATCGATCTCCCGGGATGTGTTTGTGAGCTCTCCGCCTTTTTACCTCTCATTTTACCGCCTTCCTCCGGTCGACGTTTGCTCCCTTCTCCATCCTCATCCTCTTCACCGACATATGATCGCTTTGTAGTGTCGTTCTCTGCCCCGGTCGTCGTGTTGGAGCCCTGGCTGACCACCGAGGGCTGATAGGAGACGCCGTCTTCGCGCTGCTGCCGTAAAGCAGGAGAAGGGAACGTCAAGTGTCGCGTTGGCAACGGCTCCTCTTCCCCTTCAGAAGGAGGAAGCTCCATTTGCGTTCCGCTGTCTCCTCCATACTTCCAAGAGGGGCGAATACGTTCCTGAGATTTTAGCCTATTTACCTTTTCTACATTCAAGTTATAAAGGCCGACACTCTGTCGACTTGTAAACAGTAAACCGACTCTATCCGTTGACTGCGGTTTGCTAACAGAAGAACAAACAATCTCGCTGCCATTTTCAGCCAGCAGGCGAAACTGAGATGTCTTCGGCCTGGTGTTGTTGTTTCTGTCAATCTGTGGCTCAGGCGATTCAAAAAGTACACCGACTTCGTTTTCGGCGGGAATAAAGTGGAGTTCCGACCCTGTTGCCGTTCGAAGCAGAGACACAGTAGTTGTGAGCGAGGCGCCATGTTGAGAGTGAATGTTTTGGTCATCAGAAAGCCCCTGGATTTCCATCTTGGTATCCCTGTAGCAGCGACACAGCCAAGACCCGCCCTTACAACAGGTCCGGTGGTGCCTTCGGTGCCGGCATGGAAATTATAGTGTCAGTGATTTATTGAAGGATGGGTGAAACAAACATTTCACAGTTGAAGTTTTAGAGACATTTTCTGTTGTAAATATACTAAATTAAAGGTTAAAAGTGTACGTCACAGTGCGCCGCAGCAGGTTCTTCTTTCCTGTGGTGATCAGACTGTACAACTTCTCCCTTTAACTCACCGGGAGTAAAAAAGACTAGTTTATGGACTTTAAAGTATTTACCTGCTGCACTTCAAGTGTTATTGTAATACAATAAATATTCTTACATTTACACATACGTCTTATTCACTAAACTGTATAGTGTAACGTACACAGCGTTCTTTTTCTCACAGTCTTATATAATTAAATTTCTTGTGTTGACATTCTTGGATTCATTTTTTTGTTCATCCCATTTTATTAATACGAAGTTTCTAAATCATTTATATTTAGTTTAGTGAAACTGTTGAGTGGATATGACAGTACATTTATTTTATTTAATATGAAACATGGTACACGTGTATTTTAACATGATCTCCAAAAAAAAGCCTCTTGAAGCCGTGACCCCAAAGAAACCGTAAGGCCGTTATTTTGAATTTTGTTTAAATTGTTCTATCACCAATTATTCAGTGATGTATTTGATCAAACTCGTTGTAAAGATTTGATCCGATCAACATGAAATTTGTTGGAAATAATCTCCAAGCATTGAGAATGAAATCTCATCAAAAGTTCTTCCATAACTTGAAAGGCTTGAAAAGTCTTAAAGATGCAGGTAAACATTTAATAAATGCTTAAAACAATCTCCTCAACAAATAAAAACCCGCAAATGAATAATGAACAACCAAATAAGGACATCCTATGAGATTCAAACTCATGACCTGTGGGTGAGAGTCTGCCCCTGCGACCAGGTTTTCAACTCACCTGATGAACCATAACATTAAAACCCCCTGCAGAAAATTGTGTTGGTCCCCTTTTTGTGACCCAGAATTTTCTGTATTGCGACAACAACCTTTCAATCACAACCAGAATTAACTTCTTTCTGCAATTTGTGCTGATTGTCTGTGTTTTCGGACCACAGAGGATGGTGTTCAGTCTCCATCTGCACCAATGAACCACGAGAGCCCATGACCTTGTTCCAGGTTCACCGGCCTTCCTTCCTTAGACCGCTTTGGTAGGTACCGGCCTCTGCAGACCAGGAATGCTCTACCGGACCTGCGGTTCGGGAGTTCTGACCTATTGGGCAAACCGTTGCAATTTGTTCCTGGTCAGAGTCTCTCTGATCCCTTTTCCTGCTTCAAGACAATGCCATGGTAACAATAATCAATCCTTTATTGACATATCAGTGGTTATAATGTTATGGCTTATTGTCAAAAAAAAAACAATAAATGTCAAACTGGTTAAGAAATAGTGCAAAAAAACAATTATGAAGTAAAATTGTTGAAACATAAATAAATACTCAATTAAATAAAGTTCGAAAAATAAAGAAGTATATATATATATATATATATATATATATATATATATATATATATATATATATATATATATATATATATAATATATATATATATATATATATATATAAATATATATATATATATTTATATATATAAGAAGGAGAAAATGGAAAAGCAAAGGAAAAAAACTATGAAAATAAGGACTTTGTTTATATATACATATAAAATATACACATTTATATCAATCAATCTTTATTTATATAGCGTCAATTCAAGACAACTGATGTCTCAAGGTGTTTTTCTAGAAAGAGCAGGTCTAGAACAAACTCTTTATATAATTATCTTACAGAGACCCAACATATATATATGTCTGTGTATGTGTCAGTGTGCGTGTGTGTCAGTGCGTGTGGTGTGTGTTAGTGAGGTGTGTGTGTGTCAGTGTGATATGTATGTATATGTGTGTGTGTGTCTGTGTGTGATGTGTGTGTCAGTGTGTGTGACGTGTGTTAGTGATGTGTCTGTGTCAGTGTGATGTGTATGTCTGTGTGTGTGTGATGTGTGTGTGTGTGTCAGTGTGTGTGATGTGTGTTAGTGATGTGTGTGTGTGTGTGTTTCAGTGTGATGTGTATGTCTGTGTGTGTGTCAGTGTGCGTGTGTGTCAGTGCGTGTGGTGTGTGTTAGTGAAGTGTGTGTGTGTCAGTGTGATGTGTATGTATGTGTGTGTGTGTCGTGTGTGTCAGTGCGTGTGATGTGTTTGTGGGTGTCTGTGTGCGTGTGTGATCTGTGTGTCAGTGAGTGACGTGTGTGATGTGTGTGTCAGTGTGTGTGATGTGTGTTAGTGATGTGTGTGTGTGTGTGTGTTTCAGTGTGATGTGTATGTCTGTGTGTGTGTGATGTGTGTGTGTGTGATGTGTGTGTCAGGGTGTGTGATGTTTGTGTGTGTGTGTGTCAGTGTGATGTGTATGTGTGTGTGTGTCAGTGTGCGTGTGTGATGTGTGTGTCAGTGTGTGTGACGTGTGTTAGTTTTGTGTGTGATGTGTGTCAGTGTGTGTGATGTGTGTGTGTGTGTCAGTGTGTGTGTGTGTGTCAGTGTGTGTGTGTGTGTCAGTGTGTGTGATTTGTGTGTGTATGTGTGTGACGTGTGTTAGTTATGTGTGTGATGTGTGTCAGTGTGTGTGATGTGTGTGAGTGTGTGATGTGTGTGTGTCAGTGTGTGTGATGTGTGTTAGTTATGTATGTATGTGTCAGTGTGTGTGTGTGTCAGTGTGTGTGATGTGTGTTAGTTATGTGTGTGTGTGTGTGATGTGTGTGTGATGTGTGTTAGTTATGTGTGTGTGTGTGATGTGTGTTAGTTATGTGTGTGTGTGTGATTGTGTGTGTGATGTGTGTTAGTTATGTGTGTGTGTGATGTGTGTGTGTGTGATGTGTGTGTGATGTGTGTTAGTTATGTGTGTGTGTGTGTGATTGTGTGTGTGATGTGTGTTAGTTATGTGTGTGTGTGTGATGTGTGTTAGTTATGTGTGTGTGTGTGATGTGTGTGATGTGTGTTAGTTATGTGTGTGTGTGTGATTGTGTATGTGATGTGTGTTAGTTATGTGTGTGTGTGTGATTGTGTGTGTGATGTGTGTTAGTTATGTGTGTGTGTGTGATGTGTGTGTGTGATGTGTGTTAGTTATGTGTGTGTGTGTGATGTGTGTTAGTTATGTGTGTGTGTGTGATTGTGTGTGTGATGTGTGTTAGTTATGTGTGTGTGTGTGTGTGTGTGATGTGTGTGTGTTATTGTATGCAGCACTTTTAGAGTCATTTCTTTTAAAACATGATAACTTTTCAGCGGTGGATCATAAATGAATGAATTGATTGTTTTGAGACATAGTTTCTACATTCCATTGATCTTTTCTCTTTTAAGTCTTAAACCTTTGAGTCTGATGAAAACCTCCTTTAATCCCTGACGGATGGACATGTTTGTCTTCTGTTCTTCTCCACTGAGGGGCAGTGTGGTTCCACCAAACATGAAAACTAAAAGTCCTCCTGAGAGGAAACAACAGCTGAACAGAAGCTCAGCCACAACATTATAACCAGTGACAGGTGAAGTGATTAGCATTGATTGGCTTGTCACGGCGGCTCCTGTCAGTAGGCGGGACTTATCAGGCGGCAAATTAACATTTTCGTCCTGAAGTCGATGTGATGGAAGCGGAGAAGGTGGACAAGCGTAACGATCTGAGACACTTTAACCAGGGCCGACATCGATGGCTAGACCACCGGGTCAGAGCCGCTGTCCAGAACTGCGGGTCTTGATGGGAAAAAAACTTTTTAATATGAGATAAAATAAAATAAAACCGGGGCACAATCATTACAAAGAATAAGTAGCTAAAGGCCACACAGCTCAGATAAAATCAGGAAGAACCTTTGGGTAAGCGAGAACGACGACTATGGCTCTGGTGGCCTGAATGAATGCTGGTTCTGGTAAAAAGCCGTCAGAACATACAGAACATTGCAGCTCGCTTCGTCGCCTGAGATCATTTGGATCAACTTTGACGTCTTGGTTCAGATCCACAGCAGTAGTTCTTTGACTGTAGGCAGATGGTTATAATGTTGTGGCTGATCCGTGTGTGGGCTCACCCTTACGTCCGCAAAAGGGCTCGATTGGGTTTGTGGTCGACATCTCCTCAAACATTGATGCTCGTCGTGTCACAGCACAGATTTAAATAATTGATCAATCGTACATGAAAGTATGAATCTGGAATTAATACAAAGGAAGCTTCTAGATGTAATAATAATAATAATAATAATACATTTAATTTATAATGCACTTTACATTTGGATCAAATCTCAAAGTGCTACAAGGCAAAAGCAGATAAAAGCATCAATAAAAAATAAATAAATAAATAAATAATAATAATAACTATACAAAAACGTGACCAAAAGCATTAATGTCAATTACAGTTATAGGTTCTGCTAAAAAGGAAAGTTTTAAGTCCTTTTTTGAATGTGTCAGTCGTCTGTGGAGCCCTGAGATGGTCAGGGAGGGCATTCCACAGACGAGGGGCAGCAGAACAGAAGGCCCGATCTCCCATGGTGCTGAGCTTAGTCCGGGGAAGGAGGAGGCGGTATGACTGGGTAGAACGGAGGGATCGTGTCGAGGTCAGTGGGGTGAGTAGTTCTTTCAGGTAGGGGGGTGCGTTACCATGGATGCACTGGTGAGTGAGGAGAGAGATCTTATAATCAATCCTGGTGGAGATGGGAAGCCAATGAAGGGAATGAAGAACAGGGGTGATGTTTTCGTGTTTACGAACTCTCATCAGGATCCTTGCAGCACTGTTTTGGACATACTGAAGTCTTTGAAGACTTTTATCAGGGATCCCGATGAGAAGTGATGAAGGTCGTTACAGTAATCCAGTCGGGAGGAGACGAACGCATGGACCAGCTTTTCAGCATCACTCAAGGTTAGTGACGAACGGAGTTTGGAAATATTTCGGAGATGGTGAAAGGAGATCTTGCAGATGTGTTTGATGTGGGATTCAAAAGTGAGTTGAGGGTCGAATCTCACGCCGAGGTTGGTGACTGATGAAGACTGATGAAGAGAGGGGAATGTCGTGACCAGAGAAGGTAATACTGGTTATGGAGGAAGACTGGGTCTGATGAGGGGTGCCAATTAAAATAGCTTCGGTTTTGGAGCTGTTCAACTGGAGAAAGTTGTTTTTCATCCACACCTTTATCTCCTCCAGACAAGTGCGGAGAGTTGACAGGGGAGATGATGAAGATGAGGATGGAGAGACTGAGGAGGAACATGTGTCAGTTTTTATGTAGATTTGCGTGTCATCAGCGTAACAATGGAATGAGAGTCCATATCGACTGATGACACGGCCAAGGGGGAGCATGTATAGTATGAAGAGAATGGGGCCAAGGACTGATCCCTGGGGGACTCCACAGGTGACGGTGTGTGTCCGGGACTTTGAACTTCCAAGGGAAAATGTAATGTAAAGAGTAAGGGGCCGAGGACGGAGCCCTGGGGGACACCACATGTCTTTTTATTTTACCCCCTCACATCAAACATGAGGATTTATGAAACATTATAAAACCTCCTACAACCAAAAAAAAAGGTCTATTAAGGGTCAAATAGTTTTCTAAAAACATTCTTCATGAAAGGGGGCGGAGCTAATCGGATGAAAACTGACTATTTTCCTTGAAATACAGTTTTTTTTTTATCATAAAAAAAGTTGTTTAAAAACATCGTTGACCAAACAAACTGTTCATTTTACTTTGAATTCAGGGTCAAGGGTCATGTGTTCATTCAAACTCAAGGTGTTGAATGACTGAATCGTCCCATAAAATATGCAAATGACAATGAGCGATAAAAGCACCAACAATAATAACAATAATAACAATAATAACACTGGCAGAAACGTGTCGGTCAGAGACGAGAGACGAACCTCGAGTAAATACTTTTATTTGGTTTCCAGGCAGAAAAACTAGAAGAACTAAATCTTGACTAACACAAATGTAGACGATAAAATGAAGGGGAACAAAAATGGAAGGAAGATTGTTCACCAAATATTCTGTACAAGACTGTATGTAGTGTTTATGTACACCCTACATACACACCCTACATAGTGTGTATGTAGGGTGTATGTAGGGTGTATGTAGGGTGTATGTAGGGTGTGTATGTAGGGTGTGTATGAAGGGTGTATGTAGGGTGTGTATGTAGGGTGTGTATGCAGGGTGTGAATGAATTAATCTGTACAGCGGAGGCTCAACCATCTTCGTAGAAAAATACCAAGTAAGTTCCGAGACTTTGAGTTCGTGTGCTGTCATCACACACACACACACACACACACACACACACACACACACACACACACACACACACGCACACACACACACATGCACACACACACACACGCACACACACACAGACACACACACACACAGACACACACACACAGACACACACACACGCATGCATGCATGTTTTTAAACACTGCGTGATACAAATCTCTACTACTTTACATCTTTCCTTCCGTCTGTTCTGGAATATTACAACGGCTTCAAAATGGACTGTACACAACAAAAGCGTAGAAATAGAGGGACTGAATTTTCACGACACAGGGAGTCATTTTGAATAAATACACACTTTTTGAAGGAGTACAATCATTGGCAGCATATTGGCCAAGTAAGCATGCAAAATATCCTGTTTTCACTGCTCCTGTCATATAAAAATAAATCCCTCCTTCAGACCAACTCCTAGCGTTATGACAGAAATAAGGCCACAGATCCATTTCCTTCCTGCTACAACATCATCCACGCCTCATCGTTCCCACAGACCCCCCAAGAAGATTCTCAAATATTTCAAGGAACTCACTGGATGATTGGGAATGTGGCGAGAAGGAACCCGGTGAGTTTTGGGTTTTATCGGCGCCGAGTCGGGAATAGAACTTTTTACTATCCTAACTTTCTAAGGAAGTGTTTTTTTTTCCAGATTTCCGTCTTTTACAAACCAACTAACTGATGGATTCGGATTAAATTGGGAGGAAGTTTGGGAATTTTCCTGTCGTTGAACTCATAAATATAAATTTGTGAATAATAATAATAATAATAATACATTTAATTTATAATCCGGATAGAGAGGCGGAGTCAGGGCTGTGTTGCATTTTGGGTCACATGGCAAAATTGGGCTGTAACTCATTTTCAACTTTTACCTGCAAAAATTTTCAGGGCCATAATTTTCTCAACGTTGTACTTTAAATCTTCATATTCTTAACTTTTCCACAGAATAACCCTGTTTCTGTGGACAAAACTTCTTAAATGATTGTTTATCTTGTTTATGTGTCAGATTTTAACTCTAATAGTTTGTATTTTACTCACTTCAGGGATCATCTTTTGTCCAATCAGGAGGATTGCTTGTACAACCCAGGGGATCGGGGACTTTTCGTTCCACTTCTGTGTTATTACAGGCTTTATACGTTGTATTTCGGTGAAGTCCGTCAGGTTGAGCCGTTAGTTTCCAGAAATATACAATTAAGTGTCAAAGATAAGAGAGAAATAGATTCACCCACACAAACACAATGTTTGTTTTGAGGAGAGAGACGATTCGCCGCTGCTTGAATCCATCATGCAAACAACGAAGGCGTAACAACGGACGTCTGCAAAAAGTCGACATTCAGGCTGTTTGTGCGGGAGCTGACGAGCCGCGACAGACCGCCACAGGAAGTAGACGTCAAACACTGATAGATGAGGGGAAGGTGTGCATACATTCCCCAAAGTAGGCTGGAATATTCCCCGGAGGCGGTCTGGGGGTCTGACAGCGAACCCCTCGCCACATCGGGGAATATGAAGAAAAGTAAAGGTGACTTTGTCTGCTACAGATGAAAGACTCGGTTCTGTGAGATGTTGCACCGACCGGCGCCGGTCATTTCACACTGACTCTCACGCAGGCAGCTCGAGAACTGGAGGCCGCCACCGCCGCCGCCGCCGCCGCCATGAATGATTCATCCCCGATGACAGCCTCAGCTGACAGAGTCACAATTCAGAGCGGGAGATGGGACCGGTTCTGAAACACGGCCTGAAACCCTCCCTGTCACCCGACATCGTTAAAACGTTGCTGCGGCTGCAGGTAAAACCCGAAATAGAGGATGTTTCATTTTTTTCTCTATGCGGCGCCACTGTGACGTCCTCGTTGTGTCTCCGGTTCTGATCCATTCTTGTGTGAGATGAGTTCTGCCGCGCTGACGTTCCATCTCTGAGTGATGACCTTGAGACATAGAGCCATGAAAGCTCATTTGAATTTCATGTACGCCACATACATTTTCATGAGGCAACAACAAGAACCGGCGCCCGTCAGCAAACCGGGCCAGGACCGCACTTTGATTTCTCCATTAGAGATTCCATGTCGCTGCCGTGCCGTTAAAATGCCCTGAGAATACTCAAACACGAAAGAAGCTCTTTTTGTCTGATGGATATCGATTGCTGGGCTACGTCAGAACTCGATCACAGCGGTGGCTCTCATGGCCGCGAGCAGGACCGGCGCCACGGAAACTGAGGGGGATGGATGGATTGCAGGGTTCTGCACTGGAAGGAGGGTTACCGCAAAAAGTTTGTCGTTGCTTCTGCCACTAACGTGAAAGGTTACTGAGGAAAAAGTACTGAACTCTATATACACCGTTGTAGGAAGTGTTGGCGAAGGAACACGCCGCTGGAAATGTCCTCAAGTTCCCGTCAGCTGACCCTGAAACCATGCAACACGCACAACCGGACACAAACACACATCTGCCTTTTACTGACGTCCCCCGACCTCCAGACTCCGCCCCCTCTGGCGGCCTCCACCTAGGCGTGCATGTTGCGGTCCTTCTTGCCCACGGCGGTGGTCGTGGCGGCGGTGGTGGACATCGAGGGGGAGTCGGAGGTGGCGGGTAGAGGGGGCCGCGGTTCTATCGCCCGGCTCTTCATGAAGGACAGCAGCTGGTCGGGAATCTCCGCCAGCACATCCTTGGCGAGGCGGGCCATGCTCAGTACCTGGTTCCCCGAGCGGTCGATGTAGTCCCGGAATGGAACAAACTGATCCGGGGAAGGAGAAGAAACCAGGATGAAGAGTGGCTACTGGATGTCCCTTTGATGTCCCAATCAAAGGGTCATCAAAGGGACATCAAAGGGATATCAGAGCGACATCAGAAGGACATCAGAGGGACATCAAAGGGACATCAAAGGGATATCAGAGGGACATCAGAGGGACATCAGAGGGACATCAGAGGGACATCAAAGGGACATCAAAGGGATATCAGAGGGACATCAGAGGGACTACATTCTTAAATATTTCTTGTTTTAGAATGTATTAGAACCTGTTTATAATCCGACCCAGTGGCAGCAAGTATGTGCTGAAGGGTAAGGGGCCGAGGATGGAGCCCTGGGGGACACCACATTCAAAGTGTGTGAAGACTAACTAAACAGAATTATGTAACGGGATCTGATTTTTTAAATTTTTTATTGTTTAACGTCTGTGACCAAACGATTGGTAAGTTTACAGATAATTCGGAGTGTTTACACGTGTCCGGGCTACTGGAGCAGAACTCTCTCACGGTTTTGGGTTGGCACCGGTGAAACCCGTTGAGAAGAAATGTTTGGACCGGCCTAAATGGACAAAATGGAGCCAATGAACGTTGGTCCAGTTTTTAAAAAAAACGTCAGATTCCACATTAGAGAGTCGAGTCATTTTAAAACTGATACAATACAATAAATACAAAAAAAGGAGCGTTTTGTATTTAAAGCCTGAAAAGAAACGCTTGTGTCGTATTTGTCGTAACAAATCTTACTGTAGAAAATCCGTTATCTGGGATCGGACCCAACTCCCTTCCATAAGTGCAAAACGACCCGTGTAAGAATAAATGTGCTTTTATGACATTTTAGTCATTATGGTTGAAATTAATTATTTGTATTAAATTTTGAATTATATTTTGGTCCACACACAAACAATTTCATATTTTAAATATGTTTATTTTTCACTTTTTCACAGGTTTTCAACGCACTGATATATATATGATATATATTTATGTAGTACATTATTATATCTATCATTTTGATCTGATATGTTACATTAAATATATTCCTGACAGCAGCCGTTGATAAGAATCAAAGATTCCCATGATGCACCACAGAAATGACTGCGGGTCATTTCTCACCCTCTTATGGTAGAGTGAGGGTACGGACACAAAAACTACAATTTCTTACAAGTATACAAGGTAAATTAAATATTTTAAAAGGTGTGACATCAAAAACCATGTTTTTGAAAGAAAACCTGGAAAATGAAACAATCGCAACTTTTTAACTAGAAATAAAAAAAAAACGACGATATCTAACGTCAAAGAAATACTTTTCTATTTTCCAACTAAATGAAACTCCAGATTGGTTCGGGTAAGAATGGCGGTTACCTGGACGATGTCTCGCTCAGCAAAGCGCCCCCTGGAGGACACTCTGACCTCATCGCCGTCCAGCTCCTCCATGGCTACGAAAAACAGATGACATCATCTGTTAATCCACTCAGATCACAAACGCTGCTACGTTTCTACTTCTTACAGGGGAAATTACTGCCAATAAAAGTGACACAAATATAAAATAAACATATTTACCACAAAATTCTTTACCTCCAAAAGTTTCCAGGCCATCATTTCTCACCGTTCTACTTTAAAAGTTCATATTTTTTACTTTTCCACAGGGAATAACACTGTTTTTTTTGAGATGTGAAAATGTCAACCTGTTTGTTTTGCATCAACTGTGTCTTAATGTTTTTATAAGTGTTTTTAACTGTGTCTTAATGTTTTTATAACTGTTTTTAACGGTGTCTTAATGTTTTTATAACTGTTTTTAACTGTGTCTTAATGTTCTTAGAACTATTTTTAACTGTGTCTTAATGTTTTTAGAACTGTACTTAACTGTGTCTTAATGTTTTTAGAACTGTTCTTAACGGTGTCTTAATGTTTTTAGAACTGTTTTTAACTGGGTCTCGATGTTTTGAGAACTGTCCTTAACTGTGTCCTAATGTTTTTAGAACTGTTTTTAAATGTCTTAATGTTTTTATTACTGTTTTTAACTGTGTCTTAATGTTTTTACAACTGTTCTTAACTGTGTCTTAATGTTTTTAGAACTGTTTTTAAATGTCTTAATGTTTTTATAACTGTTCTTAACTGTGTGTAAATGTTTTTAGAACTGTTTTTAAATGTCTTAATGTTTTTATTAGTTCTTAACTGCGTCTTAATGTTTTTATAACTGTTTTTAACTGTGTCTTAATGTTTTTATAACTGTTTTTAACGGTGTCGTAATGTTTTTATAACTGTTTTTAACTGTGTCTTAATGTTTTTATAACTATTTTTAACTGCGTCTTAATGTTTTTATAACTGTTCTTAACTGCGTCTTAATGTTTTTATAACTGTTCTTAACTGTGTCTTAATGTTTTTAGAACTGCTTTTAACTGTGTCTCGATGTTTTTAGAACTATTTTAACTGTGTCTTAATGTTTTTAGAACTATTTTTAACTGTGTCTTAATGTTTTTAGAACTGTTCTTAACTGTGTCTTAATGTTTTTATAACTGTTTTTAACTGTGTCTTAATGTTTTTATAACTGTTTTTAACGGTGTCGTAATGTTTTCTAGAACTGTTTTTAACTGTGTCTTAATGTTTTTATAACTATTTTTAACTGTGTCTTAATGTTTTTATAACTGTTCTTAACTGCGTCTTAATGTTTTTATAACTGTTCTTAACTGTGTCTTAATGTTTTTAGAACTGTTTTTAACTGTGTCTCGATGTTTTTAGAACTATTTTAACTGTGTCTTAATGTTTTTATAAGTGTTTTTAACTGTGTCTTAATGTTTTTATAACTGTTTTTAACGGTGTCTTAATGTTTTTATAACTGTTTTTAACTGTGTCTTAATGTTCTTAGAACTATTTTTAACTGTGTCTTAATGTTTTTAGAACTGTACTTAACTGTGTCTTAATGTTTTTAGAACTGTTCTTAACGGTGTCTTAATGTTTTTAGAACTGTTTTTAACTGGGTCTCGATGTTTTGAGAACTGTCCTTAACTGTGTCCTAATGTTTTTAGAACTGTTTTTAAATGTCTTAATGTTTTTATTACTGTTTTTAACTGTGTCTTAATGTTTTTATAACTGTTCTTAACTGTGTCTTAATGTTTTTAGAACTGTTTTTAAATGTCTTAATGTTTTTATAACTGTTCTTAACTGTGTGTAAATGTTTTTAGAACTGTTTTTAAATGTTTTAATGTTTTTATTAGTTTTAACTGCGTCTAAATGTTTTTATAACTGTTTTTAACTGTGTCTTAATGTTTTTATAACTGTTTTTAACGGTGTCGTAATGTTTTTATAACTGTTTTTAACTGTGTCTTAATGTTTTTATAACTATTTTTAACTGCGTCTTAATGTTTTTATAACTGTTCGTAACTGCATCTTAATGTTTTTATAACTGTTCTTAACTGTGTCTTAATGTTTTTAGAACTGTTTTTAACTGTGTCTCGATGTTTTTAGAACTATTTTAACTGTGTCTTAATGTTTTTAGAACTGTTCTTAACTGTGTCTTAATGTTTTTATAACTGTTTTTAACTGTGTCTTAATGTTTTTATAACTGTTTTTAACGGTGTCGTAATGTTTTCTAGAACTGTTTTTAACTGTGTCTTAATGTTTTTATAACTATTTTTAACTGTGTCTTAATGTTTTTATAACTGTTCTTAACTGCGTCTTAATGTTTTTATAACTGTTCTTAACTGTGTCTTAATGTTTTTATAACTGTTTTTAACGGTGTCGTAATGTTTTCTAGAACTATTTTAACTGTGTCTTAATGTTTTTAGAACTATTTTTAACTGTGTCTTAATGTATTTAGAACTATTTTTAACTGTGTCTTAATGTTTTTAGAACTGTTCTTAACTGTGTCTTAATGTTTTTAGAACTGTTTTTAACTGTGTCTCGATGTTTTTAGAACTATTTTTAACGGTGTCGTAATGTTTTTAGAACTGTTTTTAAATATGTCTTCATGTTTCTTTTCCACTTTCTCTCAAGTCTATATATATATATATATATATATATATATATATATATATTTATATATATATATATATATATATATATATATATATATATATATAAATATATATATATATATATACATATATATATATATATATATATATATATATATATATATATATATATATATATATATATATATATATATATATATATATATATAAATACCGGTTGCTAACAGGTACAGGTACGATTTTTATTCTTAAGAAAAGAGGCGTGTCAAAAAATGATATTAATATAAAATGTTTTGTGGCGGACATTTATGTCCTCAAACAAGATGTGAGTTAAGCTTGATGAAATAAAGCGGTGACCGCGGTGATCCGTTAACCAGTTGAACCGAACCCAGAACCACCTTCTTCTCTGACCCTCCACTCTCCTTCCTCCTCCTGCTCCTTCACTTCCATCATCTCCGCTCTCATTTCTCCTCCTCCAGCGTTTAGCCCGAGCCCCATCCAGGGAATAATCGGACCCATCCGGGCCGGTCCTTCCCTCAGAATCAATAATTAACTCTCAGAAGTATACGATTGAATGCAGGTACGTGATATTTATCATCCAGCATTGCAAAAATGATTTTATTCTTTAGTTTTAGCTCATTCTTTTGGTACAAAGCATGTTTTTAAGAAACAATAAAAAAATAAATAATTATAAGATTTTGCATCGTCGTAAAAAGAAGCGATATAATGGAACAGCAGAGACAGAGGGGATTGTGGGACGTGAAGTTAACGATCTCTCTGTGTTGTGGTTAAAAACTCTTTCTGTTCCTGCTTGAAGTTTAACGGACGTCTGGAGAGAATCTCCTCATCGAAGGCTCACTGGCGCCGTCGTCGGCCCGGCTCTGATCACACCGCAGTGGGTTCTGCAACATTATCTCTTATTACATAAGTGCCATGAGAAAATACAGCATGCACAGAAGTGAACCTACAACGATCAACCATATCATTATAACCACTGACGCCTCTGAATGAAACTGGTTGTCTTATAACCCTTTTCCACCAAGAATAACCTGGTGCTAGTTCGGTGCTGGTGCTGGTACCAGTGCTTAGTTGGTTCAACTCGCGCACCTCCTAAGAACCTGTTATTCCATTGGTAAGGAGCCCAGCCAGAGCCACGCCATTACGTCACCTTATAATGTAATCGGTTCTTGGCTCTAGACCAGCTAAGAGTTGGTTCTTGTCTGGCACCAGTTCTGAGAGCCAATAGCTGGTGCTTAGGCATTCAAAAAGCAAAGAACTGGTGCTAAGACAGGCCCTGAGTCCGACCTGGCCCTGGAACCAGCTCTGTGGAAAAGGGGTATCACTGAAAGTGGCGCCTGTCAGTGGGCGGGACATATGATGAATTTGCCCTGAAGTTAATGGAACCAGGAAAAATGGGCCTAAGGATAGGAGCTACTTTGACAAGGAGACTAGATCAGAGCTCGTCCAGAACTGCAGGTCCTTCTGGGAATTCTCAATCTTCAGGGGTTAATTCATACCAAGCGTGGTCCAAAGAAGGACAACTAGATAAGCCCAGTCCTAGCTAGTGATGTCACACTTCACAGAAGAGCTACTTTAGTAGAAGATTCTGGAAGAGTTAATGGTGGTTCTGACGGACAGCCGTCAGAACACATCAGAGCATCAGAGCATCCACCTGCTGTGTAGCCACAAACTGCTCTGAGTGACCTCGCTGACCCCTGACCCCTGACCTCTGCCCACTGCTGAAACTAGAGAAGCGTCATCATCAGAACTGGATGGATGAAGGTATCATTGAAAACATGTGAAATGACTCAAGTCATTGGTGTTTTATCCGAACGCCGTTTTCAGACCCAGTCCACACCAGAACCATAACTAGAAAAAGAACTTAGGATCGCAAACCTCCACCAGGACCCAACGGTACCGAAGAATACCCAAGTATTCCTGCAGATACCTCCGTGGATGTCTGAGTTACTGCCAGCCTGTAAATCTACCGACAACTCCAACAAACTCTCTGAGCATCTCTCAAATACTTTGTAGCCTGGGCCTCCCACTTCAGCGTCTCTGTTCAGCCCACTGAGCCCCCAGCTCCACCCCCCAAAGAACCATCGAAAGGGATCAAAGGAAAAAAGGCAGTAATAGTTATATTACTTATTACATAGAATAGCGTATTTTTTTATTGTGTTTGGGTTTAAATGCTGCAAAACACAAAACTTCAACAAAATTTAACAATTTGTTTGTTTCCGAAACATACCACTCAATAAAAATGTCAATCAAATACGCAGAGTAGTTTTAACGTAATCTTGAGTTCTGTTTAATTATGGGGATGTCCTCATCACACACACATTAACACACACAGACACACATAAACACACACACATAAACACGCACACATAAACACGCACACACAGACGCACATAAACACACACACATAAACACGCACACATAAACACACACACATAAACACACACACATAAACACAAACACATAAACACACAAACGCACATAAACACACACACATTAACACACAGACACATATAAACACACACAAACAGACACACACACACACACACACATAAACACACACACATAAACGCACACACACAGACACACATAAACACACACACACACATAAAAACAAACCCAGACACAGATAAACACACGCACACAGACACACACACAGACACACATAAATACACAAAAAGAGACACACACAGACACATTTAAACACACATACACACATAAACACACAAACACAGACACATAAAAACACACACAGAAACACATAAACATAAACACACCGACACACACACACACAGACACACATAAACACACACACAGACACATATAAACACACACACACAGACAAACATAAACACATACACACATAAACACACACACACAGACACACACACACAAACACACATAAACACACACAGACACACAAACACACAGACACACATAAACACACACACACAGACACATAAAAACAGACACAGACACACAAACACAGAGACACACGTACACACAGACACACATAAACACACACACACAGACACATAAAAACACACACAGACACATATAAACACACACACACAGACAAACATAAACACACACACACATACACACATAAACACACACACACAGACACACACACACAAACACACATAAACACACACAGACACACAAACACACAGACACACATAAACACACACAGACACACAAACACACAGACACATAAAAACAGACACAGACACACAAACACAGAGACACACGTACACACAGACACACATAAACACACACACACAGACACATAAAAACACACACAGACACACATAAACATACACACACACACACACACACACACATAAACACACACACAGACACATAAAAACACACACAGACACACATAAACATACACACACACACAGACACACATAAACACACACACACAGACACATATAAACACACACACACAGACACACACAGACAAACATAAACACACACACACTTACACCCATAAACACACACACAGACACATATAAACACACACACACAGACACACACAGACAAGCATAAACACACACACACATACACACAAAAACACAGACACACACAGACACACACACACAGACACACACAGACACACACAGACAAGCATAAACACACACACAAACACACAGACACAGAGATGCAGACAGACACACAGACACAGACACACACACAGACACACATAAACACACACACACAGACACATCTAATCACACACACACACAAACACACACACACACACACCTACCATCAAACTCAGCAGGGCCCACTCCCACTATGATGATGGACAGGGGCAGCGAGGCGGCCTGTGGAGAGAACACAACGGGGGGTCAGTCTGGCTGTTGTCCCTCGTTCACTTCTAGTTCCAGTCCTTGATGTAAACAATCACATGTTTGTTTGTCAACATGTCTCCCACAATGTTGTTGAATATTAAGATGTGCAGCTGAAACATGTGATAAATATTATAAATGTATGTTTGGTTTTCATAAATCAAAGCAGAGCTTTGTTTACATGTTTACATGTTTACATGTTTACATGTTTACATGTTTACATGTATTCAGTTCTGTCTTCTCATGACTTCACACACCTGAACGGATATTTAGATTAAGATTTTAGATACTTTATTTATGCAAAGGGAAATCCAACTTATCTGTATTTGACCTATTTAAACATTCAATCAGGTTTTATCCATTTATGTGTGTTTGTGTGTGTGTGTGTGTAAGAGGGTGTATGTGGGTGTGTTTATGTGTCTGTGTGTGTGTGTGTGTGTGTATGTATATGTGTGTGTCTGTTTGTGTACGTGAGTGTTAGAGTGTGTATGTGTGTGTGTTTATGTGTGTGTCTGTGTATGTATATGTGTTTGTGTGTGCGTGTGTGTGTGTATGTGTGTGTATGTGTGTGTGTGTAGTGTGTAGTATGTTTTTTATATGTATGTGTGTGTGTGTGTTTGTGTGTGTGTGCGTGTGTGTATGTATATGTGTTTGTGTGTGCGTATGTGTGTGTATATGTGTCTGTGTGAGTGTGTGTGTGTGTCTGTGTGAGTGTGTGTGGGTGTGTGTGTGGGTGTGTGTGTATGTGTGTAGTGTGTTGGTGAGTGTGTGTGGGTGTGTGTGTATGTGTGTCTGTGTGTGTCTGTGTGTGTGTATGTGTGTGTCTGTGTGTGTCTGTGTGTAGTGTATGTGTGTGTCTGTGTGTGTGTGTCTGTGGTTCTACTCACGTTGACCACAGACTCTTTGGTCTGCTCCATGTCTGAGATGACTCCGTCTGTGATCATCAGAAGGACAGAGTACTGGGAGCCGTCCGTCACGTCTGCAGCAGACCTGAGGTCAGAATATCCACAGGTCAGGATTCCTGAAGACTGTGGTACAGAGTTGATGTCCACAACTGGACCGGTGCTGTCGTCTCCTACGGCGAGGGTGTTCCGTGAAAAGCCCTCAATCCCCTGCGTTGTACAAACCCTGACTGAACTACTGAAGGTCCTTCCAACAAACACTGTTTCTGTAACTATTGGAGTAAATATGACATTTATAAGATAAACATCTTCCATTTACAATTCTGGAGATAAAGATCTCCACGTCCGCGGCGGGGTGAGACACTGCCAGAGCTGATTCGTCTGCGGTCAGAATTACATAGATGCAGTTGGATGATTCTGTTGGTTGTCATATTTCTTAAACCAATCAGATTTGGATGTTGTCATTCAAGGCGTGTTCTTTGACATGCCAGGCTATACTAGGTAGGCTGGGCGTGGTGGTTGGCTCGTCCAAACGAGGAAGGCGCTTCATTCATATCCTCCGATCCTGCTGAGCGCTCATATTCAACAAAATTCAAACTTATGAAGAAATAGGACCTCCATGCCAATGGAAAAGGAACCAGCAGTTGAACTGATACCCATCGGTGTCGTCTGTGACCGTGTGATTGGGCAGACAGAGAGAAAGGAGGACAGACTTTATTTATCTTCAGATTCAGGACTAATTTTTAAGTATCTTAAATTGCCTTTTGATTATTGCTTGCTGTAGATGTTTTCTGGTGTTGTGGCGTGAATGAGGTCCAGATTCAGACATCTGATGGCATTTTTGTTTCCTTGGGGGTCGTTTGATGATGTTGAGCCTCGTTTTAACAACTTTAGGACACGAGAGGAATGTTACTGTCTTATATCTCAAAAAAGTTGAGGGATGTTTTGAAATCGTCATCGCCGCCGCAGATCCTTCCTGTTCAGTCCATAACTCAAAAACTATTTCATGGATCTTTTTCAAATTTTATAGCGACATAGATCTAGAGTGAGGAAGTACTGGATTGATATTTGGGAATGCTTGGATGTGTTTTCAGCACTAGGGGGAGCTTTCTGTTGGTCGGATTTAGTCCAAATCTGCTTCTCATAAACTGATTTGAGGAGAGCTATCTAGCGTCTGTCATATTTTACTCACTAGGGGGAGCTCTCTTTAAAAAAAAGACATTTAATTTGAGGTGTTCAATCAGGCGGCTTGATTGTACAATGCAAGGGGACTGGGGGCTTTCAGGGATATACCGCTGCGGTCAGGTTTGATGGCGTGGGTCTAGTTTTCATGTCATACTTGTGGTTGTATTAATATTTGATGTACTGTATGACACCGTCTGGTACTTTCAGTGAACTCGGACCTTGTAGAGGTTCTGATGATCCACACATCAGGACATCGTGGGTTTTTAACTGGAGCGTACGTCATACTCAGCAGGTTCTTCCATCAGACACTCAGCGGGTCTTTCATTTACACTAAGAGAGTCGTAGAGTCGTCCTCTGCACAGACGTTTCTTACGATCGCTCTTATGAGACACGCGTCGAGTCGGAGAGGGTCTGAGTCCGCGGGTAAATGTTTGCATCCCAGCAGGTAGGAGGAAGACCTGCTGTCCGACTCATTTGATCGGTTCTCACTCCGGGTTCTGGCCCGAGGCGGATAGCAGGCAAAATGGCAAACTGTCTCTCTGCAGCCCTTCCTGTTTCTGTCCCGCCGGTCTCAGAACTCAACGTCTGTCTCTGCAGAATAATGAGAATCTATAACAACTGTTCAACATGTCGCTGCTTCTGAAACATCTGACACATCTGAAACATCTGGAACATCTGAAACATCTGGAACATCTGACACATCTGAAACATCTGAAACATCTGAAACATCTGAAACATCTGAAACATCTGAAACATCTGACACATCTGGAACATCTGAAACATCTGAAACATCTGGAACATCTGAAACATCTGAAACATCTGACACATCTGAAACATCTGAATCATCTGAAACATCTGGAACATCTGAAACATCTGACACATCTGAAACATCTGAAACATCTGAAACATCTGGAACATCTGAAACAATTTGGAAGAGTCTTATCCTCTCTTCCATTCCAATCCATTGTCTCTCTCTCTCTCTCTCTCTCTCTCTCTCTCTCTCTCTCTCTCTCTCTCACTACCTCTTTCTCGCTTACTCTCTCTCTTGTTCTCCCCTCTCTCTTTCTTTCTCTCTCTCTTTCTACATTCTTCTCTTTTACTCTTTCACTCTCTCTCATTCTCCCTCTCATTCTCTCTCTCTCTTTCTACCCCTCTGTCCTACTCTCTGTCTTTTTCTCTCTCTCTCTCACTACCTCTTTCTCTCTTACTCTCTTTCTTGTTCTCCCTTCTCTGTTTCTTTCTCTCTCTCTTTCTATCTTCTTCTCTGTTACTCTTTCTGTCTCTCTCTCTCATTCTCCCTTTCTCCCTCTCTCTCTCTCTTTCTACCCCTCGCTCACTACCTCTTTCTCTCTTACTCTCTTTCTTGTTCTCCCTCTCTCTCTTTCTTTCTCTCTCTCTCTCTCACTCTCTCTCTCCTTCTCCCTCCCTCTCTCTCTCTTTCTGTCTCTTTCTCTTGTTCTCTCTCTCTCCTGATTGGACTCATGTTTACAGAACCGCTGCAAAACATGATGGATGTGTTTTTCAAGAAAAACAGAAATAAAGGCTTTTGGCGATGCTTCAGCAGAAAGAGACGTGACGTTTTTGACCCTTCAAAATAACGAAAGCAGCTGCATTGGATCATCAGCGCCGGAGCTTCTGAAACTGAACCCAGGAGCCCAAACAGAACATTCCAGCCCATTACACTCTGATGCCTTCTCACAACTTTGTGGCCGACACGCAGAACTCTCTAATCACTGAGCTCATTTGCATAAACCTGATATGACAACTAGACCCACGCTGTCGTCCCTGACAGCAGGGGTGCATCCTGGAAAAGACCCCAACCCCCTGCGTTGTACAAGCGAACCCCTCACATCTACTATTAATTTGTGGTCACCAGTTCATCCAGGCTGCATGTTTCCATCTTCCTCCGTCACACCAACCAGCTGCATGTCCTCTCTCACCACACCCAGAAAGCTCCTCTTTGCTCCTCCCCTTCTTCTCCTGCCTACAGCTCCATCTCCAGCATCCTTCTACCAGTAGATCCACTATCCCTCCTCTTCTTCACGGGTCAGAACCATCTCAGTCTGTCCCTCCGACTTTGTCTCCAGGACGTCTAACCTGGACTGTCCCTTTGATGTCTCCTTCATAATCCTGTCCTTCCTCCTCACTCCCAGAGAACATCTGAACATCTTCGGCTCTGCCTCCTGTCTTCGGATCAGAACCACCGTCTCTAAACCATGTTAAATGTCAGTAGAATGATCATCTAAAAGATGAAAATATAAAAGATCCGACCCACGGACCCCTCGAGAGAAATCAGGAGGGGGTCCAGTACTTTTTCACAAAGTGCTGTACACCGGTTACTGAAGAAAAGCACTAGAGAGGAAGAGGAGTTGCATGTGGTCGAGTATGCTTATTTATACATGCATGGTGCCAGTAATCTTCGTCCTTCTTTTCTCTCCTTGTCTTCATCACTACACCGAACCTCCCACATGGCCGCCAACGAAGCAGAGGTGGATGAAGAGGAGGACGAGGAGCAGAATGAGGACCGGTAGACAAGACGAAATGAAGGACAACAATGCTGTGGAGGAGGAGGAAGAGGAGGAGGAGGAGGAGGAGGAGGAGGAGGGAGGCAGGTCAGACTACTTGGTGAAGGTGTGGAGGGAAGATGCTGAAAAGAGAAAGGAGAAAAACATGGAGGGGGAGGGGGTTGTTTATGTGATGATCACAGGGGGAAAATAAAACCTGGCGATGTGGAAGATGAGATGACAGGAAGTGGCAGCGAAGAAGGAGGTTTCATCTCTGGGTTCTGAAGCTCTTTACCCGTCAGCAGAACCACGCAGCTCTGATCCACTCCATCTGATTATGCAACCAGCCGCCATCACACCTAACAGGGACGGGATATAAAGGGACTAAAAACACAAAAGTAGGTAATAAGCGCCGGCGCTCCTCCCAAAAGTACCTTTGTTGGAATTTAATTAGATTTTGAAAATAGGCTTTAGGGTCTTTTTTTTAAGAAAAACGGTTTATTCACTTATTCCTGCTGTTGGATGTTCAGAATATAACTGGACCTACGCTCTCGTCAAAGGCTGTAAGTGGTTCTCCCCGAAAAGTCTCCAATCCCCTGTGTCATACAAGCCATCCCTCTGATCGAACTTCTACATGTGAAGTATTTTTTTGTAAAAAAACGCTCCCCCTAGTGAGTGAAATATGAAGTATTAGAGGGAATTATGAAGTATTAGAGGGAAATATGAAGTATTAGAGGGAATTATGAAGTATTAGAGGGAAATATGAAGTATTAGAGGTAAACATGAAGTATTAGAGGGAAATATGAAGTATTAGAGTGAAATATGAAGTATTAGAGTTAAATATAAAGTATTAGAGGTAAATATGAAGTATAAGAGTGAAATATGAAGTATTAGAGTTAAACATGAAGTATTAGAGTGAAATATGAAGTATTAGAGTTAAACCTGAAGTATTAGAGGGAAATATGAAGTATTAGAGTGAAATATGAAGTATTAGAGTGAAATATGAAGTATTAGAGGTAAATATGAAGTATTAGAGTGAAATATGAAGTATAAGAGTGAAATATGAAGAATTAGAGTTAAATATGAAGTATAAGAGTTAAATATGATATTTATGTGAGACGGATCTCCTGAAGTTGATTGATGTGGTTTGAAAAATCTTTCTTTTCATTTTTCGTCTGATCTAAATTCCTGTTTTAACGTATCATTTTACTCTGTATCTGTAACGCAGCTTCGAGCATTCAGGAAAAGCGCTCTATAAACGAAACGTATTATAATTGTTATCATTCTTATTATCATTATAATCACCAAATCTGGATTAAAACCGACGAACGGTTAAGAAATAATGTCCGAAAAACTGTGTTTTTTGTACAAAGATCCACTCAGTCAGTAAAATATGAACTTTTAGAGTAAAACACCACATAAAGAACTGAACTTTCCCAAAAACCATCCAGTTCTTCCTCGCACTGAGTTCTATGTGGATTTCAAATTTTGAAAATGACCCATGAAAAAGAGTTTGCGTTATAACGTTAACACCAAGGATCTGCGGCGGCGGCGGCGATGAACCCAGGAGACGGGGGCGGTTTTATTTAAAATAAAAAATATTATTATTATTATTATTAATTGTTCCCCCTGTGAAGGAGGTAAAGTTTTTCCTCTGAGTTTGTTTGTTTGCTTGTCAGCGAGATTACGGAAAAATGGATTTAAAGGAAATTTTCCCCACAGGTGATTTTGACAAATCAAACAAATGATTCAATCATAGTGACGTTCCGTGTTTCAGAGCATTTAAATAAAAAACTAGAAAAAGCACTCAGAGAATAAAAACCTCCAAACAAGCATCAACAGAACCTGAAGGTTTGGGAAAAGTCCCCGCAGATTCCCCCATTAATGTCTGAGTTGTTGCCTGCCTCTGAGTCTACCAACAACTCCAACAAACTCTCTGAGCATCTATCAGATAATCTGCAGCCGTCTCCTGCGCTTTCCACTTCAGCGTCTCTGCTCAGCCCAAAAGAACATCATAGGAGCTCTTGAAAGTGAGGCCCCAGCTCCACCCCTAAAAGAATATCAAAGGGACATCAAAGGAACTCTTGAAACTGGGCACTCAGCTCCACCCCTAAAGGACATCAAAGGAATCAAAGGAACTCTTGAAACTGGGCGATCAGCTCCACCCCTAAAGGACATCAAAGGAATCAAAGGAACTCTTGAAACTGGGCACTCAGCTCCACCCCTAAAGGACATCAAAGGAATCAAAGGAACTCTTGAAACTGGGCACTCAGCTCCACCCCTAATGGACATCAAAGGAATCAAAGGAACTCTTGAAACTGGGCACTCAGCTCCACCCCTAAGGGACATCAAAGGAATCAAAGGAACTCTTGAAACTGGGCACTCAGCTCCACCCCTAAAGGACATCAAAGGAATCAAAGGAACTCTTGAAACTGGGCGATCAGCTCCACCCCTAAAGGACATCAAAGGAATCAAAGGAACTCTTGAAACTGGGCACTCAGCTCCACCCCTAAAGGACATCAAAGGAATCAAAGGAACTCTTGAAACTGGGCGATCAGCTCCACCCCTAAAGGACATCAAAGGAATCAAAGGAACTCTTGGAACTGGGCGATCAGCTCCACGCTCAAGGTTCATTTTTCTGCTGAGGTCTGAAATGAAACTCAAAGATGTGACGAATGGAAGTTTGCAGAAAGCAGAGAGCAGCTTTTCCGTAGGAGCTGACATCACGTAGCGACCAAACTCAAACCATTTAACATTTCTCACCTCACTTTTTGGACACAGAAGAATGGAAAAACCTTTTATTTCAAGTGGGTCGGCGCAGAATAGAGCGGGCTGCTTCTAAAAAAGCATTTACACAACATTTGTTATGATTTGCTGAATAAAACTCCATCAAGACAAAAATATCCTCCTTTGTTCTCCAGAAGCTGTTTCTCAGAGGGAAAATGAAGAGGCCATTAGGCGTCACGACGCACACTTCCTCCAGAGTTGTCATTCAGGACGCACTCTGAGCCTCCGGCGCCGCCGGGGCGCCGAGAGCAGGGATCATTGATGAAGCGGGGCGTCATTCATCTTTAAGGTGACACTGAAATGCTCCTCGGGGAGTCTGGAGTCCTCCGAGCATTTCAATTGACCCACAGCTTCTTGCTGGAGGCGACGTCGTTCGTGGTCATGTGACCTTCAAGGGATTGAAGGAGAGGTCGGCGGCTGCAGACACCTTCCAAAGGTCTCAACACTCGATAATCCAAACCCTCAGTCCTGACTCTCAGAGTCGTGTGAAGGACGCGGCTGAACTATCAGTGATGCCTTCAAACCTCCTCGCCAACATGAACGAAGACCCACTTATTTATCGCCCAGAAAAGTTGTTATCAACGCCGCCGCCGCAGGCCCTTTGTGTTAGAGCGATAACTCAAAAACACTTGGAACAATCTTTATATACATAAACCACTGGTGTCTCATCATCTCCAGCATGGATCATGCAGTAAACCAGTAGTACTGGTGTCTCATCATCTCCAGGATGGATCATGCAGTAAACCAGTAGTACTGGTGTCTCATCATCTCCAGGATGGATCATGCAGTAAACCAGTAGTACTGGTGTCTCATCATCTCCAGCATGGATCATGCAGTAAACCAGTAGTACCGGTGTCTCATCATCTCCAGGATGGATCATGCAGTAAACCAGTAGTACTGGTGTCTCATCATCTCCATTATGGATCATGCGGTAAACCAATCGTACTGGTGTCTCATCATCTCCATTATGGATCATGCGGTAAACCAGTAGTACTGGTGTCTCATCATCTCCAGCATGGATCATGCAGTAAACCAGTAGTACTGGTGTCTCATCATCTCCAGGATGGATCATGCAGTAAACCAGTAGTACTGGTGTCTCATCATCTCCAGCATGGATCATGCAGTAAACCAGTAGTACCGGTGTCTCATCATCTCCAGGATGGATCATGCAGTAAACCAGTAGTACTGGTGTCTCATCATCTCCAGCATGGATCATGCAGTAAACCAGTAGTACTGGTGTCTCATCATCTCCAGCATGGATCCTGCAGTAAACCAGTAGTACTGGTGTCTCATCATCTCCAGGATGGATCATGCAGTAAACCAGTAGTACTGGTGTCTCATCATCTCCAGCATGGATCATGCAGTAAACCAGTAGTACTGGTGTCTCATCATCTCCAGCATGGATCCTGCAGTAAACCAGTAGTACTGGTGTCTCATCATCTCCAGGATGGATCATGCAGTAAACCAGTAGTACTGGTGTCTCATCATCTCCAGCATGGACCATGTAGTAAACCAGTAGTACTGGTGTCTCATCATCTCCATTATGGATCATGCGGTAAACCAATCGTACTGGTGTCTCATCATCTCCATTATGGATCATGCGGTAAACCAGTAGTACTGGTGTCTCATCATCTCCAGCATGGATCATGTAGTAAACCACTAGTACTGGTGTCTCATCATCTCCAGGATGGATCATGTAGTAAACCAGTAGTACTGGTGTCTCATCATCTCCACCATGGATCATGTAGTAAACCAGTAGTACTGGTGTCTCATCATCTCCAGCATGGATCCTGCAGTAAACCAGTAGTACTGGTGTCTCATCATCTCCAGCATGGATCCCGCACTAAACCAGTAGTACTGGTGTCTCATCATCTCCAGCATGGATCCCGCACTAAACCAGTAGTACTGGTGTCTCATCATCTCCAGCATGGATCCTGCAGTAAACCAGTAGTACTGGTGTCTCATCATCTCCAGCATGGATCATGCAGTAGGAATGTTGGTAGCTGCTGTCTGCAGACAGGCCAGAACATAAATCTTCATTCCGATACGACGGACTGCAAAACCGAGTTCAGTTTCCGGCTGTGAAAAATTATACAACAATTTACCACAACATTAGAACCACTAATTGGTGTCAAAGTTGTGATCGGTTGATCGGTGTGTGCATCAGCGGCTAGAACCTCAACTTCATATCAAGAGTAAAGAGCTTAGAAACAAAGGAGACAAGACCATCAAGCAGAGTTTAGAATCAAGCTCTAACTCCTTCACGTTAATTTGGACTAAACCACTACTGTTGGGGAATAAAGGGATGATTGACAGCAATCAATGTGACGCTGTAATTCCCTTTAACCACCACATCAGGTCTCAGAAAACTAAAGAAACGTTTCATCGTTTCTGTCTTCATTCATACGTGATCTTGAAAAGGAAACAGCTTTTTTTTTTCTTCAGGTCTTTGATCAAACAGAAAATCTAATTTCCAATCGTGTTTGTCCTTCAATATTCGTCTTTGAAACAAAAATACCCGAACATACACGGACCTGAGAAGAACTGCATCAATGACCAATAAACCCCAGGTCCGATAGCGACACCTGATTGGTCTGGTAACAACGAGATAAGGAGTCTGTATTTTTGACTTCAGTGACTTTTCACTTCTGTGTCTGCGTGAGCTCCGGCGGATCTCTCACCGGGCCACCTGACTGATGACGGGAGCGAAGTTGGTCGGGCCGTAGAGCTGAACCGTCCGCAGACTCTGGAAGTACGCCTCCAGAACTCCTTCAATGCCCACGCAGTTGGGGTTCTCTGTGTTTGAATTCTGCAACGGAGAGAAATTGTTTTAAGGAGACAAAGCTGTAAGGATTATCGTCAGATCGCGTCTTCATTAAACATCAAACCAAAAATCACTCATGACATCATGTTCCTTCAGCCTGAGGCGTAGATGGTGAATCAAAACCACCGGTTCCACTCAAAGCTCTTGTTTTTAATCTATTATATGTCGTTTATTTCACTCGTTTCTGTGTATTTTCCAAAAAAATACACACATACATATTCCATGATCGGAATAAGCGGCGGGAAGAAGATCACCTGTCCCGTTCTTAATAATAATAATAACATAACATAAAACCAGATGGTCTTTTTTAGGTTTTCATACATCAAATAAAACTTCAACAGAATATAATACAGTCACTAAATAGATCCAGCCACCTAGAAACTATTCAAAACCTCAGTATTACTCTTTAACTTTATAATATTCCATTATTTTTCCCTGTAAGTTTTCTTCAGTAAATACGATATTTGAACATTTACGATTATTATCCTGAAATCTGCTTTAATGCTGATGTAAGAACGGACTTTTAAAATCAGAATTCCTTCTAGGATCTTCATCCAGCTTCCAGTTCGTCTACATTCATCCCTGATAATACTTTAAATAAACCGTCTGCTGGTACGTTGTTTGGAGTTCAGCTCCGTATAAATGTTCTTTTTGTTTTTCCTGTAGCACATGTAAAGGTTTATTAATGTCATTTATGTGTTACCCCCACAGAATCCAGAATAATGTTAAAGTAAGTGAACAAAACAAAAATACAACGTGCAGAAAACTCTAAATTGTCCTTTACTTGGTATAAATTACTTATACTTTTATGTCCTTTTCTCCTCATATATTCAATATGAGATTTCCGAGTAAGATTGTGGTCCATTATAAAAGTTGTGTCAAATACTCGCTCGATTTAAATGAACTCTATCACCACTGAGATATAATCTTTTCTTTTTTTTCCCGATTACTTTTGCAACAGAAGCCAGTATTCATGCATTCATCGACACATTTACGCGAGGAAACCGCATGTAGTACCACCTGCTCAAATTTAGGCCTCAGTAACTTGCCGAATCGACACATAAACCCAACAATAAATGGATGATGGTTCGAAGCTTGAGGCCGTCAAACCGGATCACGTCGGCCATGTTTAATATGAGGTATTATATCAAGTTATAACTTATTTTATGTACTCATTTTATAGAGTTCTTAACAAACGTAAGGAAAATAAAATAGTCAAATTCAGCGTCATTCATTTTTATGTCTCCCTCTCCTCCAGCAGAGTTTGACGGTTTCATTTCCCATCAAACGTTTCATTCTCAGGCATCAACAGCGGCCAGAAAACTATTTTACAGGTTATCAGTTTTTAATGAAGACCAACAGAGAAGGAACTTTAAATAACTCTCGGTGAATGTCTGGGCTGATTTCTTTATCCTGCAGCAGTAAAAGTAGACTGTCGCTCCTCGAATCTGTTCCTGCAGCCAGGAGCAGCTGCTCCTCAGAAAACGGTCGGGTGTATGAACAGTCTCCAGGTGAATTTCACGTTTAATGTAGGAAACGTCACGTTTTTCCTGAAACTCTGACACCAGAGGAGCGGCAGGAGAGCTGTCGCAGTGCATTCTGGGACTTGTAGTATCTGTGGTGTTTGTGCTGTATACCAGCGGGCCGGCTCTTATAGGAATTAGATATTGTCTCGCGGGCCGGATATTATTGTTTTATGCGCCGAATGCGGCCCGCGGGCCTTGACTTTGACATGTCTGTTCTAGAGGATCCTCAAGAGTGAAACCCTGTGAAGAACCGGTGTTTGGTTGACATGGACCTCTGGCGCTCAGAAAGCTCAACAGTGTGTCCCAAAAGAACCCACTTCACACACACTCGGCACAAGCCCTCAAGCGAGCTAGCGTTACTCAACACGGATGACTGGCCGGCGCCTCCTCAACGGAATAAAAACAAAGAAAAACTGAGTAGCTAATTATGCGGCATAAAGCCCGGGCCAGCTGAATCCTCGGAGAGCCAGCTTTTCTAACGACGTACGCGTAACCCTCAGGAGGTTCACCCACCCAATTATCCTGGCCGGATTTGTTTGCCTGCTTTGTGGAATGAACTAATTGTGCTTGTTGCTACTTTATTAGGAAAACCTTCAGAACAACATACAGAATCACATTCCTAGGAGAGCCGCTCCGATCCGACCGGATAAACAGGCCAGAGATGCTGCAGATGAAAGGCGATGCTCGAGGGTCCGGGACCACTGATGGTTTGTACAAAGTTCCATTTGAACTTTACGGGTTTGAAGAGTCTGAGGAGCCCCCCATCAAAGAGAGGACCGGGATGGGATCTGGTTTTAATGACTGTACTTATTTCTTCTTCTTCTCCTCCTTCTTTCTCTTCTTCTTTCTGCTGTTTACTTTTAGGGTCTTCACATTGGGTCATATGTTTGCATGCATAGTTAGGCCGGTACCGTGCTGTCCAACAGTACCAGTGACACCGTTTGTTAACTGATCCACTGTGGAAATCAGTTTTCTGTTCCGCATATTGATTTGGCTTCGGTTTTTACACCCGATGCCTTTCCTGACGCCAACCACCCCATTTATCCGGGCTTGGGACCGGAACCAGAAGTTCTCTGATTTATGTCCCTTCATAGCTGGGATGTATGCAGTGTATCATATTACTCTGTTTTGATTGATTATTAATAGAATAGCAATAAATATTAAAAACATCAAGAGCATATTGTGGCCACCTTTACTTTTATATTTTACCACCTTCTATGCCCCGCCCACCCCAGTAAAAAATTCAGTTCGGATCCAGCCGGTCAGGATCTTGTCAGTACTAAAAACTCCTAAAACTACAGAAAACCTTTTTTATTTAACCTTTACATAAGTGTGCTTTATTTACAAGTAACTAATCTATGATAACTGTTAGGCCAAAATTCCAGAGTGATGATGTCATCACACACAGGGTGGTACAACAGTACTAAAGTAATTAGCTAATTAATGACATTGTGGTCAGACTCTTCAGGGAGACTGTAATGGAAGGGTCTCAGCAGGTAGATGCCATCTTGGTGTGTGGCTACTGGTGGTGGTGGCCGACCACACTGCTGAGATGGCTGAATGATGAAGTTGCGGGTTCTGTGAAGACTGGGCGGAGATATTGTGCAATATGTGCAACAGCAACATGAAAGAGTTAGATGAAAGGAGAGAATGATGTGTATAATGACAGCAGTGAGATGATGATGATGAAGATGGCTAGTGATGAAGGTGACTGTGCTACTGGATAGATGTGGTCAGCTGATGAGCACAGCTGATTCCAATATATGCCTAAGAAGTTCAAACGGGTTGAGGAAAAGAGATGAAGATGTGAATGACAGAGAGATATGAGAAACTGTAGTTGTTGAATTGGATAAAGTTGAACTTTCTTAAAGTTAATATTTGACTGATGATAACAACTTTGATAACTTTCAACAGGCATCCACATTAAATGTGTGGAATGAATTGTGCTCCTTACTGAGATCACATGACGTCCTCAGGAATGAAGTGGTACCACATGTAACAAGAGAAATATCTGCACATTTAGACAATATGCACAACATCTTCACTAGGGGTCATGTGCAGTGAACAGTAGGTGATGTGCTACAGGGGTCCTAACACTTAACAACAACATAACAACATTTAACAGCATTTAACAGCATGTATTAGCATGTAATAGCATGTAATAGCATGTAATATCATGTAATAACATGTAATATCATGTAATATAATGTAATAACATGTAATATCATGTAATATAATGTAATAACATGTAATATCATGTAATATAATGTAATAACATGTAATATCATGTAATATAATGTAATAAGATGTAATAACATGTAATATCATGTAATATAATGTAATAACATGTAATATCATGTAATATAATGTAATAACATGTAATATCATGTAATATCATGTAATAACATGTAATCGCATGTAATATCATGTAATATAATGTAATAACATGTAATATCATGTAATATAATGTAATAACATGTAATAGCATGTAATATCATGTAATATAATGTAATAACATGTAATATCATGTAATATAATGTAATAACATGTAATATCATGTAATATAATGAAATAACATGTAATATCATGTAATTTAATGTAATAACATGTAATAGTATGTAATAGCATGTAATAACATGTAATATCATGTAATATAATGTGATAACATGTAATTTGGGTGACATGTATACATTTAACATTTAATAGCATGTACTAACATGTAATAGTATGTAATAATAACATCTAAAATCATGTAACAGTATGTATAATCATGTAATAACATGTAATATAATGTAATAACATGTAATATAATGTAATAACATGTAATATAATGTAATTTGCGTGACATGTACCCTGGACAGCATATAATTGTGTATTGTGACTCATTTGTATCATGTGTAGTATATACAAGTATTGGTGATGTGCGGTATGTGTAACATGTGTCACAGACGGTGAGATGCCTCAGGTGTTACATGTCCAGTAAAGGTGATAGCCGTGACATGTTCCACGTTGAGTATTGTAGATGTGCGATAGGTGGTAAATGCGTGATATAAAATATGTAAAGTATGTGGCTGCATTGGTGATGTGCAGCATATGTAACATGTTGTACATGCGTGTATTTAGACAGTATAAGGAGTATGTGTAGTCTAGAACCTCTTTGATGATGAATGGAGACTCAGGGCCAAACACTGAGTTGAACTCTGGACCTTGAACCTCTTCTTACCTCTTTGGTATAATCGCCTTGTTCTTCAGTCTAGCGCTGCGTTCATGTTCCCGTATTTTAATAGGCTATATTGTTTCGTATTTTCGCAATTTGCAGGCGCCCCGACTCACGACGTGAAGAGGATGATTGTTCATCACTCTGAAGCTCTCTGGCGGTTCTGAACTGGTACAGGATGGATTTCTGCTGCACAGAATTAGCATTATTTATAGTTTGGTAAGACTCTTCGGATCTTAAGTGGAATGTTTCGACACAAAAACCTCACGCCTTCATCAACATTGCATAGTTAAACATCACATTTTCTTTAGCAGCTTTATGACATCATCACTAAGGTTTGTCAATTACTTGAAAATAAAAGAGAATCAACATGAACTTGAAAAAGCACTCAGAGGCCGAATTACCTCCGCCCAGGCTGAGCAGAACCCTAGATTTACGATAAATAATGCAGATTCCTCCTAAACTTAACGTCTGAGTTACTGCCAGCCTTTAAATCTACCAACAACTCCTACAAACTCTCTGAGTGTCTCACAGATGCTCTGCAGCCGCTTCACTCCTGCGCCTTCCACTTCAGCGTCTCTGTTCTTCCCACGGAAACCCCGGCTCCACCTCCAAAGAATATCAAAGGAACTCTTGTAGCTGAGGCCCCGGCTCCACCGCAAAAGAATATCAAAGGAATCAAACAAGCTTTTGTAACTAATCCCCTAGCCCCGCCTTCAAAGAACATCAAAGTAGTAGTTTTTCTCTTATTCTTCTCACAAAATAAAAACATACAAATGCACAAGAGTGAAGAAGTAACCTACTTGGTGGAGTAACAACTTCTTTCTTAAGCATATCCATCCAATAAACGCATATTTTCTCCAACTGTCCCTGAACACATCATGTTTAGTCACCAACTACAGTCCGGCCAGTGTTAGTCGCCGCCTGCAGAGCGGCGTTGATGACATCACTGAGCCGACTAACACGTCTTAACCAGCGGAGCGTCGGTCAGCACAGAATGTTGTGTCCATCGTCAGGACACGTTTGGATTCGGTGAAGATGACATCATACAAAATGTATTAAATTAAAAGCAGAAAAACAATATATGTGTCGAAGGGTAGAACCTCCAACGTTTTTAATCCAATGCAAAATCCACCCATCCGTAATGACGTCATACCTCACCTGCCTAATATTCTGTCGGCCCCCCTATTGTCAACAATCATTTCTTACCCGTCACGAAACGGGCTTCATAGAACGTCACCAGCAGACAAACTATTCTGTTGGATGGTTGGTTGGAGGTACGGTTGGTTGGTGATTTGTTTGGTTGGTTGATCGATTGGAGGTTTGGCTGATTGGTGATTCAGTTGGTGGGTTAGTTGGTTGATTGAGTGGTTGGTTGGTTGATTGGAGGTTTGGTTGGTTGGTTGGTTGGTTGGAGGTTTGGTTGATTGGTTGATTGGAGGTTCGGTTGGTGGGTTAGTTGGTTGATTGATTGGTTGGTTGGTTGATTGGAGGTTTGGTTGGTTGGTTGGTTGGAGGTTTGGTTGGTTGGTTGGTTGGAGGTTTGGTTGGTTGATTGGTTGGTTGGTTGGTTGGTTGGTTGATTGGAGGTTTGGTTGGTTGGTTGGTTGGAGATTTGGTTGGTTGGTTGGTTGGTTGGTTGGAGGTTTGGTCGGTTGGAGGTTTGGTGTGGTCCGAGGCAGTGTGAAAAAGCAGGAAATGAATAACAGTTCATTGACCGTAAAACGTTGGAAACAATCATCATTGAGATTTGTCTGTGTGCTGATGATGACTCACATTCAGGCTCTCGCTCTTCGGCTTCATGCAAAGGAAATCTTTATTATGCCTGAGAGGCTTATACCATCCGCAGCTGAACGAACGCAGCGTCAGATGAACAGCAATAAATATGCAATAAATACATGATAAATGCAAAATAAATCAGAGTACGCGGTAGAGAGAAGGCCAGAGAAAAATCACATCACCATAAAATCCACAGCAGATTATAGGAAAGAGCGACGGCAGCTGGGAATCTTTTTGTTTTTTTACTAATTTCTTTCATTTGTCCTCCGGTACTTTATTTTTATTCCGTTTACGTTGGCATTTGTTTTGTTTTTTTTATACTTTAAATGGATAGTCTGTATACTTACTGAGCGGAGGGTAACATCAAAGTGAAATAGGCCTCATAAAGGACAAACGTAAAATCCAACGACCTTGAGGCAATGCTCCAAGGTCATTCAGACTCTTATTTTATTCTAAATGTGACTTTTAAAAAAAATTACATTCATTCATACGTGTTCGTTTTAATTAATGAATATATATGAGTTAAGATACACGAGTCTGGCTGCATAATTAATCATTTTGACCTTCATCTGAAACAGAGCTGTGTCCAATTAGAGAGGCTTTTCGCAAAATGTCAGCTTCCCCTTTCTTCCTTTATAAATAGAAAAAAGCAGCAACTGAACTGGAAGTATGGCGGCGCCTGGACTTAAGCAGCCGACACTTGTGTGACTTTTCATTGAATTTGGTTGATTTTAAGGAAACACGGCATCTCCAACTATTTCTATGCAGATGACTCACAAATTTACCTGCCACTGGAAAAAAACGATGCCAGTTCTGTTAATGTGTTGTTGGAGTGTCGGAAGGATCCTTAACTTCTTACATTTTAATGACAGCAAAATGGAAGTCATGGTGTTTGGACCTAGTGGTACCATCGATGCTTCTGCTATGGACCTGGTCTCCCTGCAGCCGTTTTTAAAAACTACTGTTTCAAACCTTGGCGTCAAAATGGACAGTAATTTTAAACTTGACAAACAGATAAACTCTCTGGTTGAATCCAGTTGTGTTCCGAAGCTGCTCATTTTGGGCAATGATTTTACTGTGAGATTCGATACGAGGGCAAAATGATACAGAACTTAAGAACATAGTAAAAAGAATGCATGTACATCGTTTGGCACGAGGCTCAGTTGTGGTGCTGCAGCTTCACCGGAGGTATCATTAGCTCGTTGGCTATTTTTGTTTTCCATCTTGTCCTTTCACCACCACCAGAGAGGATTAAGAGGTTAACCCTTTAATATCCTGCCCAGCTGGTTCGGTTGAGCTCATTATGAGTCTCTTCTTCTTAAAAAAGGTGTGACACATGACTGAACCTGATTATAATATGATCCAGCATATATATTCTAACATGCAAGGGGCCGAGGACAAAGCCCAGGGGGACACCATCACAGAAAATAGTTATTATGAGAATGTTCTACTCTAGAAGTAGGATTTTGTTTTGCATATTAAAGCATGTGAGGACTGACTAAACAGGATTTTGTAACATGATACAAACAAAAAAATCTAATGAAACTAATTGGACTAATTGAGATTATTAATATTAATAATTAATTGATATTAATATTCTACATGAAAAACAAAATGTCATCATGAAATCATTTTTTTGATATCTTTTTTCTAAATGTATTTACCGTTTGAAAACATTATTGACCAATTTATTTTTCATTTTATGGTTAATTTATAGTGTTGAATGTATAAACTGAATATATGCCCCCAAAGAAAAGTTTTCTTTTTCTTGGTGAGGACTTTATTAAAGGGCCAGTTTTATTCCATGTTTCTTTTCCATTGGTATGAAGGTCCTACTTTTCTAAATATTTTTAATTAATGTTGAAATTAAAGGTTGAAAATGAGCGCTCAGCAGGAAGAGCGGATATGAATGAAGCGCCCTCCTCATCAAACTACCATTTTCAAGCAGATAAAGCCTTTCTGGGCCGGACGGCCGCCACTGGTTAGTACCAGTCAGTGGTTCTGGTGAGTTGGCAGAAAAGATTGGTGCTGGTTCTGATTGTGAAGTGTCAGGACTCAGTGGACGTGGACGTGATAGACGGAATGGAGCATTACCAAAATAAAAAGTTGGGGGCCATAATTCAAGCAAGACAATGTAGATGTCTAACGGCACAACGAAGAAGAAACTCGTGAAATAAACTCTCCGCCCAGATATTGCGATGTATTTACTGACCTCGCAGTCAAAGATCGAGGATCGGTCAAAGATGAACATTTAAAGTCAGTAACGACATTTAAAGTCAGTTTTTCGTCTGGGACAGCTGGCAGCCGCCGCCATGACCGAAGGAGCAAAATATTCATCCTCGTATTCCAAACTAACGTCTCCCTGGATGGTAACCGAAGGAGGAGTCAAACTCATCACAGCGAGGGACGAACAGAACTCAGACCGTCCACCTTTAATCCGAGGCATTACGACCAATTTATTCTTATTTTATTTACCCATTTTATAGTATTCTGAATGAAACCAAGGGGAAAGAAAAAAGACACATAAGATATGATTCAAAGAAGATCAGCTTCATTCGTTTTGACGTTTCCTTCCTGTTTCACCGAATCATTTCTGAAACATTTTTGATTCAAAGGCATCGACTTTAAGTTTTTACTCGACAATATCAACAAAAAGGAACTTTAAACGACCCATGATAATGATTTAACATTTTCTTTCTTCTGCCATAATAAAACGGTAAAAGTAGACGGTTACTCCTCGTATCTGTTCCTGCAGCCAGGAGCAGCTGCTCCTCGGGAAACAGGAAACAGGTGTATGAACAGACTAAAGGTGCGTTTCACATTAAATGTAGGCAACTTCATGTTTTCTTGTTTTTAATGAACAGCACTAAAACATCTTAAGGCTGGAGGACTTCAGTTTCCTCCTGCTGTACATGCGCTCTGAGCTTTATGTCGTAAATGCGACTAACTAATATGTTTATTATTAAACGTTTCAAGTGTTTTCTCCTCTAAGGATCAGCCTAAAGTTTATCAAAATGACTGGATTAATGCTGATATCTGACAGCAGCTGGCGCTGGTGCTCTGAAGTAAGGCGCCGCAGTGCATTGTGGGACTTGTAGTATCAGTGGTGTTTGTGGTGTATTCCAGTGGGCCAGTTTTTTCAGAAATGAGATATTGCCCCGGATGTGATCCCCGGCCAGATTGTGGTCCGCGAGCCTCGGGTTTGACACATCATAGAGGATAATCAGGAGAAAAGTAGGCGGGAGAAGAAGATAAAAGCTCGTAGTTGGGGCTGTTCCAAAGCTGTGGTATAAGATTACCGGATTATTTCTTTGAGAAGATGAGGATACGACCGGATCGTTCCATGTGGGTGTGAACGTCTCACAGACACACCTCGGGTCTTTTCACTAGTAGGCTGGAGAAACTTTTTCCTCTGACCTGAAACTGTCGTTTTAAATCACATTTGTCCAATCCCATGATGCTCCTGGTTCCCGACCCATCAGAAGTCAGCGGCGGACGGGAGCGTCGCCATCTGGCTTGTCTGCAGTCATTACTCCGTCTAACGTTCTTGCTTTCCGTGTGAGCGGAACCTTTCCATCAGCTTTCCCAATTAGAGTTCACCTCGGCGTGACAAATCCCTGAGCAGCGTCATGCTAAAGCAACTCTAATTATCAATCCATTGTCTGGGAGATGCTCGGAGCACTTTCAGCAATCTTGACTCCATTGAATTTAAAGTTTTACTCTTTTGTCTGCTAATATAAGAACAGATTATTGAGGAGGTGGAGACATTCCTTTTCTATCTAACCCTAACCCTGAAACCGACCGATCCTCCGCTTCTATCAGAACTTCTATTTGGGTTTTGCCGCCTCCCGGTAAATCCAAGTTCACAAGCCCAGCAACTAAACGACAAGTGCGGCTTACTTTGCAAGGCGGCTTTGATTGTTAGGAGCATGTATGTTAGCATGTAGCTGCCGCTCTGCATCAACACAACGTCCGTTAACCCCAAGAAAACCGGCAGGTCCATAGAGAAAACTACAGCCATTAAAGATCCACCATCTCGCCGGATTGGAACGAGATCTTTAATGGGCACACTCCGAAAAAAACTAAATCTAATCATGCCTTTTTTTTTACCCATCAATATCCATGAATAATTCAGGAAAAAGTTGGAAAGACTTCCTAACTCTCTATGTTAAAAATAAGTGATAAAATATCCTGAATCCACAACAAACAAACGAGCCACCAACAAACCAACCCAACCTGAAATCAACCAACCAATTCCTCAACCAATCAAACCTCCAATCAACCAACCAACCAACCAACCAACCAACCAACCAACCAACCAAAACATCGAGCAACCCAACCCCCAACAGAGGAACAAACCACCAACGAACCAACCATTCAGCCAAACCGCCAATCTGCCAATAATCCAAACAACCAAATCACCAACCAACCAAACCTTTAGTCAACCAACCAACAAACTAAATCACCAACTCACCAACCACAACACCAACCAACCCAACCTTAAAAAGATAAACAAACCAACCATCCAAACCAACTAACCAACCAACTATTCAACCAAACCTCCAATCAACCAAGTAACCAACTAAACACATACCAACCCAATCCTCAACAGATCAACCAACCACTATACCCCACCTCCAATCAGTCACAGCCAACCAAATCCCTAACAATCAACCAACCAAATCAACCAACATTCAACCAAACTCACCTCCAACAGATTAACCAACAGAACCAAATACCAAACAACCAAATTACCGACACTGGTAGAACCTTAAAGAAAGAAAGGATGAGGAACAGTTTTGGTTGGTCTGATTTTTAAGCCTCTTAAATATCTGTTGTACCTGATGACACAAATTTTATGCCAGCAGAAACTCTGTTGTGTGGTCAAAGTCTCTGAGGTCAAAATGTTGTCTTGCTAATATGTCCCGCCCACTGATGGACGTGGAATCCCTTTCATTCTGACCTCACCTGTTGGTGGTTATAATGTTGTGGCTGACTGGTGATCAGCTCAGTACCAGATATTCTTCCTTCCTTATTTTCCAGAGTTCTACGTTTGCCTTTCTCTTCATTTCCTTCAGCTTTATCAGATGTTAACGGAACTTTTTACGTGCTCCTCTGCCTCACGGATGAAGAGAGACCTTCCACCTGACAGATGGACTCTTCACGCACGGCCATGTTTTACCCGGCGCCGACAAATAAAACCGCCACTAAAAACGGGTTCTAGCCGTCAAACTCAAACCCAAAACCCAAACGTTAACCTCAGGTTGTATTCAGTCCAAACAGGTTCTGTGAACATCACGGTCTCACCAGTGGGAAGGCGTGGGAGATCTTTCCGTCTGGGGGGAGTTTGGCGCCGAAGCCGTACGCAGGGAAGAGTTTGTCGCTGTCGTAGTCCTGGATGATCTCGCCCACGGCCTTCAGCGCCATGGCGTACGCGTTCATCTGGTACGGACTCATGTAGTGCAGCGAGGTGGGCTGAGACGGGTTACCTGGAGACAGAAACACATCCAACACACACACACACACACACATGCACACACACACACACACACACACACACACACACGCACACACACACACACACACAGACACACACAGACACAAACACACATACATATTCACACACACACACATTCACACAAACACACACACACACACAGACACACAGAAGCACACAGACACAAACACACACACACACACACACACACATGCACACACACACACACACACACACACACAGACACACAGAAGCACACACACACACACACACAAACACACACACACACATGCACACACACATGCACACACAGACACACACAGACACACACATGCACACACACATGCACACACACACACACACAGACACACAGAAGCACACACACACACACGGAAGCACTTACACAGTCACACATGCACACACACAAACCACCACACACACATACAAACACACACACATGCACACAGAAGCACACAGACACAAACACACACACACATACAAACACACACACACACACACATAAGCATAAAGAAACAAACACACACACACATCCATACAGACACAAACACACACACACGCAGATACTTACACAGAGACACACACACATGCACACACATGCACACAGACACACACAGACACAAACACACACACATATTCACACACACACACATGCATACAGACACGTACACACACAAACACACACACATGCATACAGACAAAAACACACACAGACACAAACACACACACACATGCATACAGACACAAACATACACACACATGCATACAGACACAAACACACACAGACACAAACACACACACACATGCATACAGACACGTACACACACAAACACACACACATGCATACAGACACAAACACACACAGACACAAACACACACACACAGGCATACAGACACAAACACACACACGCAGATACTTACACAGAGACACACACACACATGCACACACATGCACAGAGACACACACAGACACAAACACACACACACATTCACACAAACACACACACAGATTCACTCACACAAAGACACAGACACACAGAAGCACACGCACACAAATACATACTCACACACTCACACACATACACACACACATTTAAACACACACACACATACACATATACGCACACACACACACACACACACACAAAGGTTCACACACACACACATACACACACACATTTAAACAAACACACACATACACACACACATTTAAACAAACACACACATACACGCACACACACACACACACACATACACACATACATACACACATACACATACACAGACACACACACACACACACACACACACACACACACACACACATACACGCACACACACACACACACACACACACACATACATACACACATACACATACACATACACATACACAGACAGACACACACACACACACACACACACACACACACACACACACACACACACACACACACACACACACACACACACACACACACACACACACAGTGTGAAGGATCTCTGACTAAAGAGGGATTAGAAAAAGCTTCTGGCAGGATAAACGTCACTAAATACATTTTTAAGGATCATTCAGAGTCTTTAATCGGATTAAAATAAATGTAGGCGTTACCTTCACAGAAGTTAAAACTTTATACCTGAATAAAAAGATCCTGGCCTGTTTGAAACCGGATATATTTAGTATATGTGTTTTTAGACCCTTTATTCATACATTAATAGATAAACGGCGAGGGTCAGGAAGGGCATCCGACGTAACACTTGAACCAAATCGGAATAAGATGTTCGGCTTTGCCGACCCCTAAAGGGACGACCCGCCAGAAGAAAAGTTAACAGCGCTGAAGAAACATCGTTTATTGACTAAATGGCGAGTAAAAAACAAAAGTAGAACTTAGAACTGAGCCAATCAGTGCAGAGTGACCAGTATAAGGGGCTGTCAGTCATTTGAGGGGGCGGGACATAGGGAATAGCGACATCTGGCCGGTTCCGCCTACTCTAACACGACCCACATTACTGGGTCCATGTTTGACACGCTCTAGAAACGCCTGTCGGTGATTCTCCTCCAGATCTTCCTGCATACAGTCGTTTCCTCCTGCAGCTTTTGTTCCTGCGCTCACATCAGTCCCCGTTGGTGGTCATGCATGGGTGGAGGAGGGTGGTGTAGCCTGGAAGTAACTCGGACGGATGACCCCCACTCATGGAGGAGGTGTGAAAATAAACTTTTGTAGTTTCAAAGAACGAGTTCTGACAGATAGTAAAACTATTATTAAGACAATATATTATAAATACATCATGGAAAAAGTCTTTGACTGCAGAATGTCCATCTTTTAAAATCTTACTAAACTTAATATTTATCATCTGTCTCAGAGATCAAAGGTACTTTTACGGACCACGGCAGTCTGAAAATGATTGAACCCCCTGATTGTCCTGGCGTGAATAGACGTAGAGTAACGGCGTCCTACCGTTGGATGCTGTGAAGTCTATGGCCACGGTGAAGTTGAGTTGTGTCCTGGTGGGGAGTGGAGGAAACAGGGGTCATGAATGCACCAACATCTGGAGACGTTCAGGCTGACTGACGATGATGATGATGATGACGCGTGTTTCTCTAAACAGTTTACCATGATTGTCTTTTGTTTTTTTCATACTGATTCACATTTATTATTTGTGAATCAGTATGATTACAACTCCTAAATGATCGTCCATTTTCAGCCTGTAGGGACGAACACAAGGAAAACCAGGAAAAGGCGTTCACGACTTTGGACCTCATTGGTACCTCAGGGTGGTTTTACTCAGACTAACGTAACATCTTTACGTCGTCAGCAAACATTAAGTTATCAGTGAGGTCGTCTTATACTTTAAAAGCAGGAACTCCTCTTCAGAGGCTTTCATTCTGAAAATCTGAGAATTCGGGTTTCCAGGCTTTTATTCTGTTTTCATTTGGGGCCGTGGTAAACCCACCTAATGAACTCAGCTGACCAGCTGTCTGTCCTCAGTCTTAAGAATAAGCAGCAGAAGAGCAGAGGCGAACAAACGTATCCTAAACGACACAAAACTATTCTTCGTTCCTTGACTTTTAATCCAGAATGAGATTTGTAGGTGTTTCATGCGGTCTTATAGTTTTGTCTTTTATAATCTCAGCTTTGTTTTTTTATTCTGTGACGATGTTTTTTATTAACTTTACAGTATTTCGTCAACTTTCAGAGTTTGGAGTAATTGTTCAGATATATTAACCACTAGAACCCCGGCAGGACCTTAAACGGGGTTTCATCGACGGGGTAGACATGGATGAAACATCGGATATGGCCCTCTTTTTATTATTATTATTATTATTTTTAATTTAGTTAGTTTTTTATTTGATTTAATCAACTTTCTTTGATTAAATGTTTTTGTTTTATTTATTTCTATTTTCTTATTAACATTTTTATTTATTTAATTTTTTTTAATTTTAAGTAAATTAATTAAATTAATAATTTTTAGTAATTTATTTTAACTTTTTTTATTTATCTATTTATTTATTGCTTCATTTATTTATTTTTCTTAATTATATATAATTTTTCAATTTAATTAATTATTTTTTTTAATTATAATTTTTATTTATTTATTTATTTATTGCTTTATTTATTTAAATATTGGCTTATTTATGTGTTTATTTTTAACTATATGTTTTTAGAATTTAATTATATGAATTCATTTATTTTTTTATTTTTAATTTTTAATTTTTAAATTTAATTTTTAAATTTAATTATTTATTCATGCTTTATTTATTTACATGTTGATTGATTTATTTTCAATTATATATGATTTTTCAATTAATTTAATTTAATTTAATTATTTTTTTATTTATTTATGTATTTCCTTACAAAAAAAAAAGAATGGGCGGCGTTCTCACCCTCCTCTGATGAAGTCCACAAACGTGTATTCTGACTCCACCTTGAAGGACAGCAGCGTCACCTTGAAGACGAAGACGGAGGTTGAGAGAGAAGAAGGACACAAAGTGAAAATCCACGGATGAGACGCCGGAGCGATCCGTTAAAAGCGCCGACGTCTCTCTGCAGCAGGTCTTACCGTTCCCGAATTGACGTATTTCTTCTTCTTGCCTTTCTTCTTCGGATTTAGAACCTTGACCACAAGACAGGAGACAAATAAAGGAGTGAGTCGTTCCTCGGCGCCGGGCTGAACTCCTGTGGGCCGACGTCAATAATAGATCCTCCTCAGATGAGAGTCGAGATTTATAATCGAAAAAACTATTTCAGGATGAATAATCTATTTGTCACAGTCAAGGCGAGTATCGATGTTCTTGTTGAAGTTCCCGAAACGTCAATACATTCAAGAATACATTCTTTTAATATTCTTCAGAAATGCATTTAGAACCATGTTTTCAGGAATGTCCCCCTCAGAATGTTGGACTTTCTTACCTCGTAGACGTTGAACTGGCTTTGACCTCTGGACAGCTCCCTGTAGCTGGTGGTGAACTCTCCGATGAAGTCGTGACTGCAAGACAGGATTTAAGACGGGAGAAATAAAAGTACTACCGAGAAATAAAAGCCTTTTATCTCAATGAAATGTGTCTTAAATGAAGTACAATAAGATATTTTGACTAGTAATAAGACAAATACTCGTGGTAAGACTTTGAGTATTTTGCAGTGTAGAAGAGAAACCATGAAGGCCTTCTCTCCTGGGCCAGAGGTTCTCATTGTCTTATATAGGGTTGAGTCTCAGGTACCCCTTTTCCATCGAAAGGTTCAGAGCCAGAACCTGACTCAGCACCATTTCTTTGCTTTTCGACAGCCTAAACCCCAGCACCTAGCTCTCAAACCTGGTGCCAGACAAGCACCAACTCATTGCTGGTCCAGAGCCAAGAACCGATTACGTCATATGGTGACCGGGTATAACATCACTCACTCGGGTATAAAGTGAGTGATGTCTAGGAAACAGTGTTCTTTGTAAAGATAATTAAAAAAAAGAAGCTCCACTGTGTATTTTTTCAGATAATACCCAAAATTATTCCAGTTCTTCCTCATACTAAGGTCTATGTGGATTAAAAAAATAATCCAAAATGATCCATGAAATAGTTTTTGATTTTGCGTTAACAAGAAGGACCCCGACTTTTCAGGGATATAAATATACGGAGACGATCTTCATCTTAGCCTGATGTGTTGATCAGGATTGTGTTTAAAGGTTTTCAAAATGAAAATTGTGCACCAACATTTTACAGAACTACACTTCCCTCAGACGGATAATCTCCAGCATCATCTTACAATTCACTATAAAAACAATCATGAATTATTATGTTATTCTGTATTTACTACCTTCAGGGGCATTTTTTCCCAGAATGAAAGGTTTTCGTGGGTCTATCACATTTTCAACTGGACCGGAAAAATAGCTGAATCCCCTCCAGGACCCTCACACTGATAAATATCATCTCCCTCCATGGCCTGAGAAAATCTCTGCATCTCAATATATCCCCCCCTTAAGCTGTGTGTGACACCGCCGCCGCCTCACGGCTGGTATTTAAAAGGGAATCCTCAAGGAGCAAACAATGAGTTTGTCTCCCCGCGGGCGGAGAAGGTGGGTGAAAAACAGCAAGGGATGGGGGAGGTGGTGACGGAGAGATGAGAGGAGAGGTTCAGGAGATGGGAGAGGAGTTGAGAGAGAGAGAGAGAGAGAGAGAGAGAGAGAGAGAGAGAGAGAGAGAGAGAGAGAGAGAGAGAGAGAGAGGGATGGAGAGAGGGATGGAGAAATAGTTTTTATAGTCATGCATGTAGAGATGATGTCTAACCTTCACCTTCTCCTTTATTATATATGTTACTGCAGAATATACGGTGATATAAAGGGAACGATGGCAGTATCACCCTCCTACTCATAAAAGTACTCAGATACAACCACCACCGATACCAGTTTACAGTCGTGGTACCAGTTTACAGTCATGATACCAGTTTACAGTGGTGATACCAGTTTACAGTCGTGGTACCAGTTTACAGTCGTGATACCAGTTTACAGTCGTGATACCATTCTCATACACACACATACACACACACACACACATACATACACAAGTACACACACACACACGCACACACACACATGCAGACACACACACACACTCACACACAGCTGGTGTCCCGTCGGCCCCCTGCCCCTCTAAAAGCCAGGTGAGCTGCACCTGCTGCATTCTTACATCAACCAAAGCACTTTGTTGTTCGACAAGTAGGAAGATCTTTAACTCTCGTCTCAATCCTTTGTTCCATCAGAAACAACTCCATTTGACTGCAGAGGAGGAGGAGGAGGAGGAGGGGGGGAGGGGGGGGTGGGAGGAGGAGGAGGAGGGGGAGGGGGAGGGGGAGGAGGAGGAGGAGGAGGAGGGGTAAGGGGAGGAGGAGGAGGAGTTCATGTAACTGTTCTTAAGCCAGAGATGATTTCACTTCATCTGTTTACATCTCTAATACTTGTTCAGGGGCCCATTTTTTTTTGTTTGTTTGTTTGTTTGTTTGTTTGTTTGTTTGTTTGTGAGCAAGATTGCAGAAAAACTACCAGAAGAAGTTGCATGAAACTTTACCCAGAGGTACATTACGTTGTACTGTGTGACGTGTGTTAAATAAAGTCAAGATTATTATTACTGTTATTATTAAAAAGCAGTTTGGACTCTTGACGTCACAATGTGGCTATTGATGCCTTTGTTCCCTTGATTTCTTGGATGTTCCCTTCGGGGTGGAGCTGGGGGCTCAGTGTGCTGAACAGAGACGCTGAAGGGGAAGGCACAGGAGATGACGGCGGCTACAGAGTATCTGAGAAATACTCAGAGAGTTTGCTGGAGTTGTCGGTAGATTTAGAGGCTGGCAGTAACTCAGACATTTATGGAGGATCTGCAGGAAGTTTTCCAGAACCTAAGGTTCTGTTGGGCCTTGGTGGAAGTTTGAGTGTTTTTTTTTCTAGTTTTCAATACAACAGATATTTTTCTTTTTCAGTGTAAACTGGCCAAACGTAACTCTTTGAAAACTGCCATGACACAATTTACCACTTTATCACGGCAGTTTCAAACTATTAGCCACGAGGCACAGACAGAACAACAGACGTTTACTATAATAATAATAATAATAATAATAATAATAATAATAATAATAATATTAAAGATAATAATAATAAAACGTTTTACATCGTCAATGTTCCCCATCATCTTCCTCCTGTCTGTTTAAATATGATTCTCTCTTCCCTTCATGCTGCTAGTATTCATCCTACCATTAGCCTCTTCGGTCTCAGCAGAGTCATCAGTCACCGCCACCAGAGTTTCAACTAAATGGGGGATTATGAAGATCGTAAGCCCCCAAACACTTTCTGAAGGACAGATTAACACACAATTATCTTTCTTCGTCTTAATCTTCCTCTCCAGATTGATAATATTTGCTTGAACATTGCTGAGTGGGAGATTTTAAACATCCGTGTATTTTTAATTACCCCTTCATTCATGACAGGATCGACACACCCTCACAGTCACACCTACGGAAAATGAATATTTAAGAAGCTTCATCATTAATAGTGCAGTTATGTACCGGTAATACAGAGAGATGAAAGCATAGTTCTGGCTCTGATTGACCCACGGGGCAGAATATAAAAGTAAAATAGAGGAAAGAACTAAAAACCAGTGAAAAATACAATAAATATGCAAAAGAAGGAACCTGCATCCATCTAAAGAATCAATAGTGGTTAAGTTAATAGTTAAGAGTCACCAATTCACCTGTACTGCATGTTTCTGGAGAACCTGCAGATAAGAAGAACATGCAGACTCCACACACAGAGAGGATTCGAATCAGGAACCTTCTCATTGTGAGACGACTGTTCACTAATGTGTGGCCCAATACTGGAAATGAATAGAGATAACAATCAGGGTGCACAACAGTAACCACGGTTTAAGAAAACTTCCTGCAGATTCCTGCATTAATCCTCTGATGTCATCACTAAGGCTCATCAATCAATTGGAAAATAATAGAGAATCATCACGAGCTTGAAAAGCACCCAGAGAGGGCAAACCTCCGCTAAGGCCCAACAGATCCCGAGGTTTAGGAGAACTTCCTGCGGATTCCTCCCCTAATGTCTGAGTTACCGCCAGCCTCTAAATCTACCGACGACTCCAACAAAGTCTCTGAGGATCGCTCCGAAACTCTCGTATGCTGCGCCTTCCACTTCAGCGTCTCTGTTCAGCCCACTGAGCCCCCAGCCCAAACCCCTAAAGACACATCATAGGAATCAAAGGAACAAAGGCAGCAATAGCCACATTGTGACATCACTACTCCAAACGTTGTGAAACACTGGAGGTCACCAACATTTAATCCCCTCTAAGACCTCTGGGTAAAATCTCATGCAAATCCGTCCGTTCTAGTTTTACCACAATTATTCTCACTGTAAAGAAGGAAAAGTAGGGATGGAGGTCAGGTCAGTGTGAAATCTTCTCCCAAGGTTTCCACTTCAGTCCAGAAGGAGAAGTCGCCATGGTCAGATCTCACAGGTCTGATTAGCTTCAACCTCTCACCTGCAGCCGGGCGGTCAGAACCCTCCACCGATTCTAATACCTGATTATTGGACCGGATGAACCGACCTCACCCTCTGACAGGCTGAGACATCTAAAGGAGGAAGAGTGAGAACTTACCTGCCGTCTCTGTCCCAGTCGTATACGTCCACCTTGACTGTCCTGAAGAGAGAGGAGGCAGCGGTGAGGCGGAGGGAGGAGACGTTTACAGAGGTAACATATCAGATGTTCCGTGTGAAAACCCTGACAGATGTGGATCAGATGTTGGTGAACAGCATCATGGGATATCTTCACTCTTCCATCGCGTATCAATCAAATACCCAAACACAACATCTTCATCACGCAGTATTTAATCATCCTCTATCGCTCAGAAGAATTGTTATAGATTAAAGTCAGGGCGCCGTTTGTAACGCAGCAATAAAATACTACGTTTAAAAAGTAGTATTTTCAGCATAATTATGAACTTAGTCATATTTATCCTCAGGCGCATGTCTATATATAAATATATATATATATTAATATAAATGTCAGAACCCAAATGTTGAACCTCGTTTTTTTTTAGCACGAAACTCAATATTTAGCTAAAATGCTCATTTACGCTGACGTCAGCGGAAGTTCCAAAATAAAAGCTCGATGGAAGAAAAACACTTTAGAGCGAAATGATGATGATGATGAAGAAGACGACTCGTTTAAGTCACATGTTTTTTTTTTGGTTCTTCAGGTAGACGAAACGTTTGCTCACTTCTCAAACCTGGTGGCAAAAACGTTTGGCTTACTACGGAAACCCCGCCCCCAGTCTCTGACGTCACTACTTCCTGCTTTAAACCCAGCAAGCTTCCGGTTGCTCTCAAACATTCTTTGAACCGATTCTTCTACGATTCTTCTATCTCACGGGTCCAGAACCAGCTCAGAACCCACCTTGGCCAAAATGGAGCTGCGTTTACCTCGGATAGAAGTGATTTAATTCATCAAGCTTTTATTTTGGTTCTTCCTCTTACGTCGGTGTAAAGTTACATTTCAGCAAAATACATTGTTTTGTTCAAAATATTTAGATTCAACATTTTAAACTTAATATTTACATTTAGACTTTAAAATTAGATTTTATGTTTACATTTAGATTTAGTATTTACATTTAGATTTAATATTTACATTTACACTTAACAATTAGATTTAATGTTTACATTTAGATTTAACAATTAGACTTAATATTAACATTACGATTTAATATTTAAATTTGATATATAGTTTAGATTTAATATTTACATTTAAATTTAATATTTACATTTAGATTTAAAGTTTAGACTCAATGTTAACATTTAGATTTAATCTTTACATTTAGATTTAACGTTTAGACTTAATATTAACATTAAGATTTACATTTAGATTTAATATTTACATTTACACTTAACATTTAGATTTAATGTTTACATTTAGATTTAACAATTAGACTTAATATTAACATTACGATTTAATATTTAGCACTTTGAGATTTGATCCAAATGTAAAGTGCATTATAAATTAAATGTATTATTATTATTATTATTATTAAATTTGATATAAAGTTTAGATTTAATATTTACATTTAGATTTAAAGTTTAGACCCAATGTTCACATTTAGATTTAATCTTTACATTTAGATTTAACGTTTAGACTTAATATTAACATTAAGATTTACATTTAGATTTAATATTTACATTTAGATTTAAAGTTTTGGATTCATTATTTAGATTTAATATTTAATTTAGATTTAATGTTAATACTTAATATTAACATTAAGATTTAACATTTAGATTTAATATTAACATTTAGAATTAGATTTAAAGTTTAGACTTAATGTTAACATTTAGATTTAATATTAACGTTCAGATTTACATTTAGACTTAATATTTACACTTAGATTTAATATTAACATTTAGATTTAAAGTTTATTGATTATATTTTATTGAACCTATATTTCCTAAGAAGGTAAATATCTTCATGTTCATAAATATTCTTGTAAATGTCATATGGAAAAAAAAGCAACTTAAAATTTGACACTTTTTTTTTTAACTCAATGTGTCAAAAAGCTGCCGTTAAAATCAGCATGTGCTTCTTTATAAACAACAATAACAGTGACAGTATTTTATTTATCATTTATCAGAGCCTCAGAGACAAAAGAGCAAACATAGAAAAAAGACATTTATAACCTTCCTCATAATCTTTTATGTAATTTAACCATTTTTAAGTTTCCACAGGTAAAGAACCCGTCTGAATACAATCATGGAGATGTTTCATTGTTGCTGCTCTGCCTCCATGTTGATCTCAATAACACCAGCACTGGCCCGAGAGTCACATCACGGCCGACTGCTGGCATTATTCTGACCACCACAGGGTCCGACCTCTGGAGACCAGGTCCCGGTAACGGATCAGAGACGGGAACCGGGTGAGCGATCTTCTAATGGGGGAAGTTATTTATTGGAAAGTTCAGCAAATTCATTAAAACTAAATACTTTTTTAAAGAAAAAAACATTCTAGTGTTAGATTGCACCAATCGGCCGTAACATTCTAACTACACGATTTATACCAATGAGTTCTGTTTCCAAGTGTTGGACTCCGAGGTCCAGATGTCATCATGATCATTCTGCATTTAAAAGAATGTTTTTGTTGATTTGACTGAATTTTTTTATGTCAAATGGTTCGACAAAATCATTTCATCATTGTCCAAATAGTTTTTGTCCGGATGTAGATACAATCATTGTGTGGGACCAGATGACATCATAGAATTAAGTAAAGTCACAAAGCTTTTTCTTTTTAAGGGTGAATAGTTTGTTTATTCCTCACATAAACCAATGGACACCCATGTCCCTGTCAAAGGTCACTGTTTGCCCTTCCTCTTACGACTCTGGTGGGTTTACGACCCTTAAAAAGGTGTCTCCGATCTTTATGCTTCCTGATTACGACACAATAATTCAAGACAAAATGTTCAATTAATGATTAATATTTCGTCACCACCACAGGAACTATGATAATCCTCTCGGTGGTTATAATGTTATGGCTGATTCGTGTACCTGTCTTCTGCAGTGGGCAGAAAACGGTGAAACGGTGAAAACAGTTTCAAACGAACAGAAAGAAGATTCGATTGTTTGACGCCCACCAGCAGTGAAACCAATCAAAGCCCTGTAGAGTCTGGTGGGTCCCAGTGACCTTTCACCTCTGAGCCCTGTGCTGACCCCTCACCTGTCGTAGTCTCCATTACACAGCGCTCGGACCGGGATGGTGAAGGGCTGCCAAACGGGGTTCAGGTTGTTCTTGATCACTTCAGTTTTGTGGCAGATGGTGAAGCTGGAAAGACAAAGAAGATTCAACGAGGAGAGAAGACGACGCTCAAAACGTTCTGTTTGAAGACCTGCAGGGGTTTATCCCTGAAGAGCCCCCAACCCAGAGCATAGTACAGGCAACCCCCCTGATTGGTCTCCTCCAATTAAATGTGACATTATGTCAGAAAAAACTGTTTTTTATTAAAAAAGAAAATAAAAATTTAGTTAAATATGAAGTATTAGAGTTAAATATGAGGTATTAGAGTTAAATATGAAGTATTAAAGTTAAATATAAACTGTTAGAGTTAAATAGAATATATACGAGGTAGATCTCGTGGACTCGTATCAAACGCACCAAATTTGGACTAAATCGGACCAACGGTTGAGAAATTATAGATCAAAAACTAATGGAGATAAAGCTCCCCCTGGTGTCAGAAATATACATACCTTTCCCAAAATCACTCCAGTTCATCCTCAAACTGAGGACTATGTGGGTGTAAAATTTGAAAATGATGCAGTAAAGACTTTTTGAGTAATCGTGTTAACACGACGGATCTGCGGCGATGATGATTCCAATATACTTTTAACTTTGATCACAATCGGCGACTTCCTCATGACCTCGTTATGAAGCGCCGAATTATTATTCTGTCGGTGATCGGACTCCAACCTCATGCCGCATGTATCTGGAGGTGCACTCCTTCGTTTTCCAGAACTAAAGTATGACAACGTATGTATTTTTTCCTTTGGGCTGAACCAAATGAACTGAGGTACCGGAGAGGAACCAGCGTCAAACATCTCAGCTGAGCTCACAGTCAAACCAGAACCAGACCAGGAGGTGGATGTTCAGGGAGCGGGTTTAACCCTGATCCAAACTCTGGGTTGATCCGAATGAGATTAGAAACTCTGAGTTTTTGGCTTCCAGAACCGCTGATCCCCCAGATGAACTTGAGGGATGGCAGATGATTAAACCTGACTTTGGTCTGAAACATATTTATGATATTGGTTAGAAGGTCCAGGAGAAGGAGACGGGGTCTAGAACATACTCAGGCTTTGTTGAAGAAAACCTGCAAAGTTATCTTCACCGAGTAAGTTTCCACGGTGACTAACTGAAGGTCGCCCTCATCTCCGGGCTAACAAATTCAGAATTTCTCTCATCTCAGGCTTAACAAACTCGGACTTTCCACTAAACCTGCTTGCTGAAATACCCCCAGGTTTGATTATTTTCCCTATTACTTTCTCTCTCAGGACGCGACCACACCCTCCTCAATTTGACCAGACCTGTTCAGAACCAAGTTTAAAGTTCTTGTTGTTTTATTCCTTAGTTCTGGTTTCACGTTGATATTTTGTAAGCACAAGTTCTTGTAAAGAACTTTACTGGTCTCACCTACATCCTGTCAGAATCACCGGAGTGGATTGGGTCTCCCTTCACTCAAAGATGATTGATTAGTTTGTAAATTGTGAATTTGCTGAATATGATCTAAAATGAATGAAGTTATTGGGTCAATGTCACTAAACTGGAATCATTATGTCATTACTAACATCGACACCAGCTTAAAGCCCAGTCTCTCTGGTGGTTCTGACATCTGGTTCTTCACCTGATGCTGAAGCTAGAAGACCCCTCACCGATGACCCATGATGCTTCCATGTCGCCACTTGAGTAAAACTGCTCTTCCCGTTTAGACACACCCCCTTTGTCAGCCAGCAGCACTAACCTTTATCTCCTGCTGCTTTTTGTTGTTGTTGTTCACTGGCGACGGTGGCCTGCTGTGAGTTGAGGTAATAGGTCTGAAAGTCCGAGCGACCCAACAAAGTGCTTTCACACTGTGCGTGAACTGAACCATGGTTCCAGACAGAGACCACCTCCTTTTATCGGATCAAAGTCCACCTGTTTGGTCTGGACCTTGGTCTCGGGAAGAGAGTGTGAATGCATCCTGACTGGACCTGGATCGAACTTCTGCTCCTTTGTCCTTAAACTGTTCCCTTTCCGGGTCGCCACAGCAGATCATCTGTTTCAGTCCATAGTTGTCCGCCGGTACCCTGCTGTCCAGCAGTACCGGCGGACAACTATGGACTGAAACAGATGACGGTATTTGTTAACCAGAGCTCCACCGGATCCGGTTTGGAAACCGGTTTCATTTTACGCATGTTGATTTGCCGAGTGTTCTACGCCCGATGCCCTTCCTGACGCAACCCTCCCCATTCATGCGGGCTTGGGACCGGCACTAGAAGTAGATTAATTTTGTAAACCCCTTTGTGGCTCGGTTTGGATCTGAATCAAACAGACCGAGTAAGTGGTCTTGGTTCGGTTCAAACTGAATAATCTGAAGGTATCTGGCCTTTCAACTTGATGTTGACTTAAAATCTGAGTGTGAAACCTCCCCTGGGATAAGTTCTGGACCAAACTGAACCACGGTTTGGTGAGTTCTGTTCCAAACGGATCCAATAGAGAAAAGGGAAGGAGGTGGGACTGACAGACCAGGACTGGACAAGAAAAAAAAGACACACCTAGCAAGAACCCACACTTACGTTCCGTCCTCGTTACTCCGGTAGAAGACAAGGAACGGGTCCGACTTTCCAAAGAAGTCCTTCTTATCCAGTTTGTTGGCACAGAGCTGCATGGTGGCTATATCCTGTGAGAACAGACACCATTTAGTTCTGACACCCAGGTCCGGTTCCAGTGCTTCACCGCTCTGGTTCTCAGACGGTTCGCGCTCTGGAGAGCTTACGGGGGAGGAAGATGAAGATGAAGATGAGGATGAAGATTTGCTCTGAAGCCGTGATGGTTCATATTGCAAAAGCGACATTTTAAATACGGTAAGAGTAAAACATTATTTTGCATGTGGTCGTGTGTTCGGCTCCCCGGAGGTTCATAAGACGGTGGAGAGGTTGTGTTCATAGCTGCTTATAAGCAGGAAGCTTATAACCAAAGACATTTTAATAATACTAATAGTACTAATTAACTTTGTTCTGAAAACTCTTCTCGTCAGACGGATGAAGTTCAATGTGTCGAATCTTTGAAATTAACATGGAATATAATATTTATTCTTCCGAGAGTTTCAGCTCTGCTGTTTGCAGATGATGTGGTTCTGTTGGGTCCATCAGTCCCTGACCTCCAGTAGCACTTCATCGGTTTGCGGCCGATGCGAGAGTCAGAACCTCTAAATATGAGCCCACGGTTCTCCGACGGGAAACGGTGGACCGCCTCCCTGATGTCATTTGATGCCTCAAGCAAAATTCTGTTTGAAGACCTCAGGATTCACACCAGAACCTAGAGTACATGTAGTGCAATACCAGTGTGTGTATGTGTGTTTTATGTATGTGTGTTTATTTATGTGTGGGTGTGATTCCTTGTGTGTGACTGTTTGTTTGTGTGTTTGTGTGTATAAGTGTGTCTTTGTGTGTCATTTTTTGTATGCCTGTAATAATAATAATACATTTAATTTATAACACACTTTACATTTGGATCAAACCTCAAAGTGCTAGAAAGCAAAAGCAGATAAAAGCATCTATAAAAAATAAAATAATAACTATATAAAAACATGACCAAAAAGCAGCAATGTTAATTAAAGTTAAAGGTTCTGCTAAAAAGGAAAGTTTTAAGTCCTTTTTTAAATGTGTCAGTCGTCTGTGGAGCCCTGAGATGGTCAGGGAGTGCATTCCACAGACGAGGGGCAGCAGAACAGAAGGCCCGATCACCCATGGTGCTGAGCTTAGTCCGGGGAAGGAGGAGGCGGTATGACTGGGTAGAACGGAGGGATCGTGTCGATGTCAGTGGGGTGAGTAGTTCTTTCAGGTAGGGGGGGGGGCGTTACCATGGATGCACTGGTGAGTGAGGAGAGAGATCTTATAATCAATCCTGGTGGAGATGGGAAGCCAATGAAGGGAATGAAGAACAGGGGTGATGTGTTCGTGTTTACGAACTCTCATCAGGATCCTTCAGATGTTTTGAACATACTGAAGTCTTTGAAGACTTTTATCAGGGATCCCGATGAGGAGTGATGAAGGTCGTTACAGTAACCCAGTCTGGAGGAGACAAACGCCTGGACCAGCTTTTCAGCATCACTCAAGGTGAGTGAAAAACGGAGTTTTTAAATATTTCTAAGATGGTGAAAGGACATCTTGCAGATGTGTTTGATGTGGGATTCAAAAGTGAGTTGAGGGTCGAATCTTACACCGAGGTTGGTGACTTTTGAAGACTGATGAAGACTGATGAAGACTGATGAAGACTGATGAAGAGAGGGGAACCAGGCTGTCTTGACCAGAGAAGGTAATACTGGTTCTGGAGGAAGACTGGGTCTGATGTGGGGGGACAATTAAAATAGCTTCGGTTTTGGAGCTGTTCAACTGGAGAAAGTTGTTTTTCATCCACACCTTTATCTCCTCCAGACAAGCGCGGAGAGTTGACAGGGGAGATGAGGATGACGATGAGGATGGAGAGGCTGCGGAGGAACATGTGTCAGTTTTTATGTAGATTTGCGTGTCATCAGCGTAACAATGGAATGAGAGTCCATATCAACTGATGACACGGCCAAGGGGGAGGGGCATGTACAGTATGAAGAGAATGGGGCCAAGGACTGATCCCTGGGGGACCCCACAGGTGACGGTGTGTGTCCGGGACTTTGAACTTCCAAGGGAAACGTATTGTATTCTGTCAGTGAAGTAGGATTGAAACCAGTTTAGGGCGGTGGCAGTGAGTCCAGTGGTGTGATGTAGGCGGTGTAGGAGTATTCCATGGTCAACTGTGTCGAAGGCAGCAGACAAATCAAGGAGAATCAGGAGGGAAGGTGAACCAGCATCTGCTGCCATCCGTAGGTCATCTGTGACTCTAAGCAAAGATGTTTCTGTTCTGTGGGCGGAGCGGAAACCAGACTGAAAGGTTTCAAAGAGGTTGTTGTAATTGAGGTGGTCCTGAAGGTGGGCAGCAACTACTTTTTACAGAACTTTGGAGAGGAATGGGAGTTTGGAAATGGGCCTTTAATTAGTAAAAAGTTCTGGATCGAGAGTAGGTTTTTTGAGGATTGGTCTGATTATGGCGGCTTTTAGGGCAGATGGAACAAAGCCGGCCTGGAGGGATTGATTTATAACAGCGGTGATCAGGGGACTGATGGAAGAGATGTTAGTTTTCACTAGGGCTGTAGGAAAGGGGTCGAGGGCACAGGTGGAGGATTTCATTGTCCTGATGATAACCTCAACCTCCTGCTGTGAGATTTCTGGGAAACACTTTAGACGCTGGGAGATCTCAAACTGTGAGTAAGCAGACTGGATAGGTAGAGAGGAGGAACCAGAAAGGGCCGAACGGATTGAGTCAATTTTTGATTTGAAGAAATCCATGAAATTATTACAGTGCTCTTCTGTAATTTCTGTAAGTGGGGGAGTTTGTGGTTGAAGAAGATGATTGATAGTGGAAAACAGCTGCTTAGAATTTCCAGGACTGGTTTTGATGATGTTGGAGTAGAACAGTGACCGAGCCTGTGTGCATGTGTGTGTTTGTGTCTATCTGCGTGTTCGTGTGTCATTGTTTGTCTCTATTCGGGGTGTGTGCGTGTTTGTTTGTGTGTGTGTTCGTGTGTCATTATTTGTCTCTGTGTGCGCGTTTGTATGTGTGTGTGGTTTTGTTTGTGTGTGTATGTGTGTGTGTGTTTCTGTGTCATTGTTTGTCTCTGTTTGTGTTTGTGTGTTTTTTACGTGCGTGTGTATGTTTGTGTGTTTTTTACGTGCGTGTGTTTGTGTGTTGTTTGTGTGTTCGTGTATTTGTTTGTGTGTGATTTGGTGTAATTTTTTGTCCGTGTGTGTGTATGTGTGTGTGTGCGTGTGTTTCTGTGTTGTTGTTTCTGTGTGCGTGTGTGTGTGCGTGTGTGTTTCTGTGTCATTGTTTCTGTGTGTGTGTGTGTGTGTGTGTGTGTGTGTGTGTGTGTGTGTGTGTCTCTTTGATTGGGGTGTCTAATTATTTAGCCACAGTGTCAAGAAAAGAGAATTACAAGCTGCATGAATAATTCAGGAGTTCCTCTCGTCTCTTTGAAGTAAAGGTAAATGAACTTTCCTTCCATTTAACGCAGATGACAGAATTATTACTCTAAAGTCCTTCCTTCTCCAGAGACGGTGTCCTTCTCCAGAGACGGTGTCCTTCTCCAGAGACGGTGTCCTTCTCCAGAAACGGTGTCCTTCTCCAGAGACGGTATCATCTACAGAGACGGTATCATCTACAGAGACGGTGTCCTTCTCCAGAGACGGTATCATCTCCAGAGACGGTATCATCTACAGAGACGGTATCATCTACAGAGACGGTGTCCTTCTCCAGAGACGGTATCATCTCCAGAGACGGTATCATCTACAGAGACGGTATCATCTACAGAGACGGTGTCCTTCTCCAGAGACGGTATCATCTCCAGAGACGGTATCATCTACAGAGACGGTATCATCTACAGAGACGGTATCATCTAAAGAGACGGTATCATCTCCAGAGACGGTATCATCTCCAGAGACGGTGTCCTTCTCCAGAGACGGTATCATCTACAGAGACGGTATCATCTACAGAGACGGTATCATCTAAAGAGACGGTATCATCTCCAGAGACGGTGTCCTTCATCGTGGTCGCCCAGAAGCACGTTCTGAGACTTCTGACGAGAGACATCAACCGGGTTGTGAAACTTCAAGCAGGAACCAGAACTTCATCCTTATCCAGGCTTAGCCCAAAGATGCTTCATGTAGCCGGCGCCATGTAGGCTTTCTTTCTGCAGGAAGGACGGGGGGGGGGGGCAAAGCGATTTGATGGAGGGGACCTGGAGGCCGACTGGTTCTAGGTACCTGGTCCATAATCCAAAGTGGTTTATAAACAGTTGATTCAGGTTCAGAAGTGGGAACATTTACCAGTTTATCAAAATTCATTATCAACTCAGTGGTTGGTACTGAGTATGAAGACGTTTAATTTGAAAAGTAGTAACTAGTTTAACTAGTAACTACAGGTGGCAGTAGAGTAGAAAGTAGAATGTGTCCCTCCTACAGTCACCCAGAACCTGAGTCCATTTACTCAGTCACTATCCATCACTGGACTGGTAGTGTGAGCGAGTGTGTGCAGCTGCAGTGAGGTCTGGTACTGACCCGACAGTTACTGAGCTCCTCCGCTGTGAAGATGATGGTTCCACACTTTTTCCCAGGAATCCCTCTGTGAGAGAGAGGGAGGAGAGAGAGAGAGAGAGAGAGAAGAGAGAGAGAGAGGAGAGAGAGAGGGAGAGAGAGAGACTGTCACACATCTTTAATTAGTAAACTTTGAACAGCTCGAGAGAGAGAATAAAAGGATAAGAGCAGTGAACGAGAGAACGATAGAGCGAGGGTCCATGAAGTCACGCTCTCATCTTCACATAACTGAACTTGTCGAGCTAAACGTTCAGAACCAGAGATGTGTCCCTTTTCACAGAGCAGAGGACATTCAGAGGACATTCAGAGGACATTCAGAGGACATTCAGAGGACATTCAGAGGACATTCAGAGGTGATTCAGAGGTCATTCAGAGGTCATTCAGAGAACATTCAGAGGACATTCAGAGGACATTCAGAGAACATTCAGAGGACATTCAGAGGACATTCAGAGGTCATTCAGAGGACATTCAGAGGTCATTCAGAGAACATTCAGAGGACATTCAGAGGACATTCAGAGGACATTCAGAGAACATTCAGAGGACATTCAGAGAACATTCAGAGGACATTCAGAAGACATTCAGAGAACATTCAGAGGACATTCAGAGGACATTCAGAGGACATTCAGGGGACATTCAGAGAACATTCAGAGGACATTCAGAAGACATTCAGAGAACATTCAGAGGACATTCAGAGGACATTCAGAGGACATTCAGGGGACATTCAGAGGACATTCAGAGGACATTCAGGGGACATTCAGAGAACATTCAGAGGACATTCAGAGGACATTCAGAGAACATTCAGAGGACATTCAGAGGACATTCAGGGGACATTCAGAGGACATTCAGGGGACATTCAGAGGACTCCCACCCTCCTGTAAGGAGGACATGTTGTCGAATATACTGTGAAATGTGTCTCAATGATATTTATCAAAACTGGTGCAGATCCGTTTCTCTGTGTATCGAGACAGAGGAACCAAATCATCCTACGGTGTAGAAAAGAAAACGTTTCCTGTCCGTGTTCTTTCTGCTGGGTTGTTTATTCCAGTAAACGCCGACTGACTCAGTTCTTGTGTCTAAAGGTAAAACACATGTCATGTCGTTTTAACGTTGTTTATTACATGTTATAACTATTTTATAAGTGTCAGGTCATTTTAACGTTGTTTGTTAAATTTTGTAACTGTTTCATAACTGTCAAGTTATTTTAACCTGGTTTATTACATGTTATAACTGTTTTATAACTGTTGTTTTGTTTTAACCTTGTTCATTACATGTTACCACTGTTTCGTAACTGTCATGTCGTGTTGACCTTGTTTATTACATGTTATAACTTTTTCGTAACTATCATGTAATTTTAAGCTTTTTTAATTGGATGATATAACTGTTTTATAACTGTCATATTGTTTTATCCTTGTTTATTACATCTTATAACAATTTCATAGCTGTCATGTCGTTTTAAGTGTCATGTCGTTTTAACGTTGTTTATTACATGTTATAACTGTTTCAGAGCTGTCATGTTGTTTTAAGGTAGTTTATTACATGATACAATAGTTTTATAACCGTCATTTTGTTTGAACCTAGTTTAGTACATGATATTACTGTTTCACGACTGTCATGTCGTTTTAACCTTGTTTATTACAAGTAATAACTGTTTTATAACCGTCATTTTGTTTTAACCTTTTTTATTACATGTTATAACTGTTTCATAACTGTCATGTCTTTTTAAGGTGCTTTATTATATGTTATAACTGTTTCATAACTGTAATGTCACTTTAACCTTGTTTATTACATGTTATAAATGTTTCATAACTGTCATGTCATTTGAACCTTGTTTATTACATGTTATAACTGTTTCATACCTGTCATGTCGTTTGAAGGTAGTTTATTGCATGTTATAACTATTTTATAAGTGTCAGGTCATTTTACCGTTGTTTATTAAATTTTGTAACTGTTTCATAACTGTCAAGTTATTTTAACCTGGTTTATAACATGTTATAACTGTTTTATAACTGTCGTGACGTTTTAACCTTGTTTATAATATGTTATAACTGTTATATAATTTTGACCTTGTTTATTACATCTTATAACTATTTCATAGCTGTCATGTCGTTTTAAGTGTCATGTCGTTTTAACGTTTTTTATTACATGTTATAACTGTTTCAGAGCTGTCATGTTTTTTTAAGGTAGTTTATTACATGATACAACAGTTTTATAACCGTCATTTTGTTTGAACATAGTTTAGTACATGATATAACTGTTTCACGACTGTCATGTCGTTTTAACCTTGTTTATTACAAGTAATAACTGTTTTATAACAGTCATTTTGTTTTAACCTTTTTTATTACATGTTATAACTGTTTCACGAATGTCATGTCGTTTTAAGGCGCTGTATTATATGTTATAACTGTTTCATAACTGTAATGTCACTTTAACCTTGTTTATTACATGTTATAACTGTTTCAGAGCTGTCATGTCGTTTTAAGGTAGTTTATTACATGATACAATAGTTTTATAACCGTCATTTTGTTTGAACCTAGTTTATTACATGTTATAACTGTTTCATAACTGTCATGACGTTTTAACCTTGTTTATAACATGTTAGAACTGTTATATAACTGTCATGACGTTTTAACCTTGTTTATAATATGTTATAACTGTTATATAACTGTCTTGTCATTTTGACCTTGTTTATTACATGTTAAAACTTTTTTATATCTGTCATGTCATTTGAACCTTGTTTATTACATGTTATAACTGTTTCGTAACTGTAATGTCATTTTAACCTTGTTTATTACATGTTATAACTGTTTCATAACTGTCATGTCATTTGAACCTTGTTTATTACATGTTATAACTGTTTCATACCTGTCATGTTGTTTGAAGATAGTTTATTGCATGTTATAACTATTTTATAAGTGTCAGGTCATTTTAACGTTGTTTATTACATTTTGTAACTATTTCATAACTGTCAAGTTGTTTTAGCCTTGTTTATTACATGTTATAACTGTTTTATAACTGTTGTTTTGTTTTAACCTTGTTCATTACATGTTACCACTGTTTCGTAACTGTCATGTCGTGTTAACCTTGTTTATTACATTTTTAGAACTGTTATATAACTGTCATGTCATTTTGACCGTGCTTATTACATGTTATAACTGTTTTATATCTGTCATGTCATTTGAACCTTGTTTATTACATGTTATAACTTTTTCGTAACTATCATGTAATTTTAAGCTTTTTTTATTAGATGATATAACTGTTTTATAGCTGTCATATTGTTTTATCCTTGTTTATTAGATCTTATAACTATTTCATAGCTGTCATGTCGTTTTAAGTGTCCTGTCGTTTTACCGTTGTTTATTACATGTTATAACTGTTTCAGAGCTGTCATGTCGTTTTAAGGTAGTTTATTACATGATAAAATAGTTTTATAACCGTCATTTTGTTTGAACCTAGTTTATTACATGTTATAACTGTTTCACGACTGTCATGTCGTTTTAACCTTGTTTATTACAAGTAATAACTGTTTTATAACCGTCATTTTGTTTTAACCTTTTTTATTACATGTTATAACTGTTTCATAACTGTCATGACGTTTTAACCTTGTTTATAACATGTTAGAACTGTTATATAACTGTCATGATGTTTTAACCTTGTTTATAATATGTTATAACTGTTATATAACTGTCTTGTCATTTTGACCTTGTTTATTACATGTTAAAACTTTTTTATATCTGTCATGTCATTTGAACCTTGTTTATTACATGTTATAACTGTTTCGTAACTGCAATGTCATTTTAACCTTGTTTATTACATGTTATAACTGTTTCATAACTGTCATGTCATTTGAACCTTGTTTATTACATTTTATAACTGTTTCATACCTGTCATGTTGTTTGAAGGTAGTTTATTGCATGTTATAACTATTTTATAAGTGTCAGGTCATTTTAACCTTGTTTATTACATGTTGTAGCTGTTTTATAACTGTTGTTTTGTTTTAACCTTGTTCATTACATGTTATAACTGTTTCTTAACTGTCATGTTGTGTTAACCTTGTTTATTACATTTTTAGAACTGTTATATAACTGTCATGTCATTTTGACCGTGCTTATTACATGTTATAACTGTTTTATGTCTGTCATGTCATTTGAACCTTGTTTATTACATGTTATAACTTTTTCGTAACTATCAAGTAATTTTAAGCTTTTTTTATTAGATGATATAACTGTTTTATAATTGTCATATTGTTTTATCCTTGTTTATTACATCTTATAACTATTTCATAACTGTCATGACGTTTTAACCTTGTTTATAATATGTTATAACTGTTATAAAACTGTCTTGTCATTTTGACCTTGTTTATTACATGTTAAAACTTTTTTATATCTGTCATGTCATTTGAACCTTGTTTATTACATGTTATAACTGTTTCGTAACTGTAATGTCATTTTAACCTTGTTTATTACATGTTATAACTGTTTCATAACTGTCATGTCATTTGAACCTTGTTTATTACATGTTATAACTGTTTCATACCTGTCATGTTGTTTGAAGGTAGTTTATTGCATGTTATAACTAATTTATAAGTGTCAGGTCATTTTAACGTTGTTTATTACATTTTGTAACTGTTTCATAACTGTCAAGTTATTTTAACCTGGTTTATTACATGTTATAACTGTTTTATAACTGTTGTTTTGTTTTAACCTTGTTCATTACATGTTACCACTGTTTCGTAACTGTCATGTCGTGTTAACCTTGTTTATTACATTTTTAGAACTGTTATATAACTGTCATGTCATTTTGACCGTGCTTATTACATGTTATAACTGTTTTATATCTGTCATGTCATTTGAACCTTGTTTATTACATGTTATAACTTTTTCGTAACTATCATTTAATTTTAAGCTTTTTTTATTAGATGATATAACTGTTTTATAACTGTCATATTGTTTTATCCTTGTTTATTACATCTTATAACTATTTCATTGCTGTCATGTTGTTTTAAGTGTCCTGTTGTTTTACCATTGTTTATTACATGTTATAACTGTTTCAGAGCTGTCATGTCGTTTTAAGGTAGTTTATTACATGATACAATAGTTTTATTACCGTCATTTTGTTTGAACCTAGTTTATTACATGTTATAACTGTTTCGTAACTGTAATGTCATTTTAACCTCGTTTATTACATGTTATAACTGTTTCATAACTGTCATGTCATTTGAACCTTGTTTATTACATGTTATAACTGTTTCATACCTGTCATGTTGTTTGAAGATAGTTTATTGCATGTTATAACTATTTTATAAGTGTCAGGTCATTTTAACGTTGTTTATTACATTTTGTAACAGTTTCATAACTGTCAAGTTGTTTTAACCTTGTTTATTACATGTTATAACTGTTTTATAACTGTTGTTTTCTTTTAACCTTGTTCATTACATGTTACCACTTTTTCGTAACTGTCATGTCGTGTTAACCTTGTTTAATACATTTTTAGAACTGTTATATAACTGTCATGTCATTTTGACCGTGCTTATTACATGTTATAACTGTTTTATATCTGTCATGTCATTTGAACCTTGTTTATTACATGTTATAACTTTTTCGTAACTATCATGTAATTTTAAGCTTTTTTTATTAGATGATATGACTGTTTTATAACTGTCATATTGTTTTATCCTTGTTTATTACATCTTATAACTATTTCATAGCTGTCATGTCGTTTTAAGTGTCATGCCGTTTTAACGTTGTTTACTACATGTTATAACTGTTTCAGAGCTGTCATGTCGTTTTAAGGTAGTTTATTACATGATACAACAATTTTATAACCATCATTTTGTTTGAACCTAGTTTAGTACATGATATAACTGTTTCACGACTGTCATGTCGTTTTAACCTTGTTTATTACAAGTAATAACTGTTTTATAACCGTCATTTTGTTTTAACCTTTTTTATTACATGTTATAACTGTTTCATAACTGTCATGTCTTTTTAAGGCGCTGTATTATATGTTATAACTGTTTCGTAACTGTAATGTCACTTTAACCTTGTTTATTACATGTTACAAATGTTTCATAACTGTCATGTCATTTGAACCTTGTTTATTACATGTTATAACTGTTTCATACCTGTCATGTCGTTTGAAGGTAGTTTATTGCATGTTATATCTATTTTATAAGTGTAAGGTATTTTTAACGTTGTTTATTACATTTTGTATCTGTTTCATAACTGTCAAGTTGTTTTAACCTTGTTTATTACTTGTTATAATTGTTTTATAACTGTTGTTTTGTTTTAACCTTGTTCATTACATGTTACCACTGTTTCGTAACTGTCATGTCGTGTTAACCTTGTTTATTACATTTTTAGAACTGTTATATAACTGTCATGTCATTTTGACCTTGTTTATTACATGTTATAACTGTTTTATATCTGTCATGTCATTTGAACCTTGTTTATTACATGCTATAACTTTTTCGTAACTATCATGTAATTTTAAGCTTTTTTTATTGGATGATATAACTGTTTTATAACTGTCATATTGTTTTATCCTTGTTTATTGCATCTTATAACTATTTCATAGCTTTCATGTTGTTTTAAGTGTCATTTCGTTTTACTGTTGTTTATTACATGTTATAACTGTTTCAGAGCTGTCATGTCGTTTTAAGGTAGTTTATTACATGATACAATAGTTTTATAACCGTCATTTTGTGTGAACCTAGTTTATTACATGTTATAACTGTTTCACGAATGTCATGACGTTTGAACCTTGTTTATAACATGTTAGAACTGTTATATAACTGTCATGACGTTTTAACCTTGTTTAAAATATGTTATAACTGTTATATAACTGTCATGTAATTTTGACCTTGTTTATTACATGTTAAAACTTTCTTATATCTGTCATGTCATTTGAACCTTGTTTATTACATGTTATAACTCTTTCATAACTGTAATGTCATTTTAACCTTGTTTATTACATGTTATAAGTGTTTTATTTATGTCATGTCATTTGAACCTTGTTTATTACATGTTATAACTGTTTTATAACTCTCATGTTGTTTGAAGGTAGTTTATTGCATGTTATAACTATTTTATAAGTGTCAGGTCATTTTAACGTTGTTTATTACATTTTGTAACTGTTTCATAACTGTCAAGTTATTTTAACCTTGCTCATTACATGTTACCACTGCTTCGTAACTGTCATGTCGTGTTAACCTTGTTTATTACATTTTTAGAACTGTTATATAACTGTCATGTCATTTTGACCGTGCTTATTAAATGTTATAACTGTTTTATATCTTTCATGTCATTTGAACCTTGTTTATTACATGTTATAACTTGTTCGTAACTATTATGTAATTTTAAGCTTTTTTATTAGATGATATAACTGTTTTATATCTGTCATATTGTTTTATCCTTGTTTATTACATCTTATAACTATTTCATAGCTGTCATGTCGTTTTAAGTGTCATGTCGTTTTAACGTTGTTTATTACATGTTATAACTGTTTCAGAGCTGTCATGTCGTTTTAAGGTAGTTTATTACATGATACAACAGTTTTATAACCGTCATGTTGTTTGAACCTAGTTTAGTTCATGATATAAATGTTTCACGACTGTCATGTCGTTTTAACCTTGTTTATTACAAGTAATAACTGTTTTATAACCGTCATTTTGTTTTAACCTTTTTTATTACATGTTATAACTGTTTCATAACTGTCATGACGTTTTAACCTTGTTTATAACATGTTAGAACTGTTATATAACTGTCATGTAATTTTGACCTTGTTTATTACATGTTAAAACTTTTTTATATCTGTCATGTCATTTGAACCTTGTTTATTACATGTTATAACTGTTTCGTAACTGTAATGTCATTTAACCTTGTTTATTACATGTTATAACTGTTTTATATCTGTCATTGCATTTGAACCTTGTTTATTACATGTTATAACTGTTTCATAACTGTCATGTTGTTTGAAGGTAGTTTATTGCATGTTATAACTATTTTATAAGTGTCAGGTCATTTTAACCTGGTTTATTACATGTTATAACTGTTTTATATGTGTCATGTCATTTGAACCTTGTTTATTACATGTTATAACTGTTTTATAACTGTCATGTTGTTTGAAGGTAGTTTATTGCATGTTATAACTATTTTATAAGTGTCAGGTCATTTTAACCTGGTTTATTACATGTTATAACTGTTTTATAACTGTTTTTTTTTAACCTTGTTCATTACATGTTACTACTGTTTTGTAACTGTCATGTCGTGTTAACCTTGTTTATTACATTTTTAGAACCGTTATATAACTGTCATGTCATTTTGACCGTGCTTATTACATGTTATAACTGTTTTATATCTGTCATGTCATTTGAACCTTGTTTATTACATGTTATAACTTTTTCGTAACTATCATGTAATTTTAAGCTTTTTTTTTTAGATGATATAACTGTTTTATAACTTTCATATTGTTTTATCCTTGTTTATTACATCTTATAACTATTTCATAGTTGTCATGTTGTTTTAAGTGTCATTTCGTATTACCGTTGTTTATTACATGTTATAACTGTTTCAGAGCTGTCATGTCATTTTAAGGTAGTTTATTACATGATACAATAGTTTTATAACCGTCATTTTGTTTGAACCTAGTTTATTACATGTTATAACTGTTTCACGACTGTTATGTCGTTTTAACCTTGTTTATTACAAGTAATAACTGTTTTATAACCGTCATTTTGTTTTAACCTTTTTTATTACATGTAATAACTGTTTCATAACTGTCATGACGTTTTAACCTTGTTTATAACATGTTAGAACTGTTATATAACTGTCATGATGTTTTAACCTTGTTTATAATATGTTATAACTGTTATATAACTGTAATGTTATTTTAACCTTGTTTATTACATGTTATAACTGTTTTATATCTGTCATGTCATTTGAACCTTGTTTATTACATGTTATAACTGTTTTATAACTGTCATGTTGTTTGAAGGTAGTTTATTGCATGTTATAACTATTTTATAAGTCTCAGGTCATTTTAACCTGGTTTATTACATGTTATAACTGTTTTATATCTGTCATGTCATTTGAACCTTGTTTATTACATGTTATAACTTTTTCGTAACTATCATGTAATTTTAAGCTTTTTTTTTTTAGATGATATAACTGTTTTATAACTTTCATATTGTTTTATCCTTGTTTATTACATCTTATAACTATTTCATAGTTGTCATGTTGTTTTAAGTGTCATTTCGTATTACCGTTGTTTATTACATGTTATAACTGTTTCAGAGCTGTCATGTCATTTTAAGGTAGTTTATTACATGATACAATAGTTTTATAACCGTCATTTTGTTTGAACCTAGTTTATTACATGTTATAACTGTTTAACGACTGTCATGTCGTTTTAACCTTGTTTATTACAAGAAATAACTGTTTTATAACCGTCATTTTGTTTTAACCTTTTTTATTACATGTAATAACTGTTTCATAACTGTCATGACGTTTTAACCTTGTTTATAACATGTTAGAACTGTTATATAACTGTCATGATGTTTTAACCTTGTTTATAATATGTTATAACTGTTATATAACTGTCTTGTCATTTTGAACTTGTTTATTACATGTTAAAACTTTTTTATATCTGTCATGTCATTTGAACCTTTTTTATTACATGTTATAACTGTTTTATAACTGTCATGTTGTTTGAAGGTAGTTTATTGCATGTTATAACTATTTTATAAGTGTCAGGTCATTTTAACCTGGTTTATTACATGTTATAACTGTTTTATAACTGTTGTTTTTTTTTAACCTTGTTCATTACATGTTACCACTGTTTCGTAACTGTCATGTCGTGTTAACCTTGTTTATTACATTTTTAGAACCGTTATATAACTGTCATGTCATTTTGACCGTGCTTATTAAATGTTATAACTGTTTTATATCTGTCATGTCATTTGAACCTTGTTTATTACATGTTATAACTTTTTCATAACTATCATGTAATTTTAAGCTTTTTTTATTAGATGATATAACTGTTTTATAACTGTCATATTGTTTTATCCTTTTTTATTACATCTTATAACTATTTCATAGCTGTCATGTTGTTTTAAGTGTCATTTCGTTTTACCGTTGTTTATTACATGTTATAACTGTTTCAGAGCTGTCATGTCGTTTTAAGGTAGTTTATTACATGATACAATAGTTTTATAACCGTCATTTTGTTTGAACCTAGTTTATTACATGTTATAACTGTTTCACGACTGTCATGTCGTTTTAACCTTGTTTATTACAAGTAATAACTGTTTTATAACCGTCATTTTGTTTTAACCTTTTTTATTACATGTTATAACTGTTTCGTAACTGTCATGTCTTTTTAAGGCGCTGTATTATATGTTATAACTGTTTCATAACTGTAATGTCACTTTAACCTTGTTTATTACATGTTATAAATGTTTCATAACTGTCATGTCATTTGAACCTTGTTTATTACATGTTATAACTGTTTCATACCTGTCATGTCGTTTGAAGGTAGTTTATTGCATGTTATAACTATTTTATAAGTGTAAGGTCTTTTTAACGTTGTTTATTACATGTTATAACTGTTTTATAACTGTTGTTTTTTTTATAACCTTGTTCATTACATGTTACCACTGTTTCGTAACTGTCATGTCGTGTTAACCTTGTTTATTACATTTTTAGAACCGTTATATAACTGTCATGTCATTTTGACCGTGCTTATTACATTTTATAACTGTTTCATATCTGTCATGTCATTTGAACCTTGTTTATTACATGTTATAAGTTTTTCGTAACTATCATGTAATTTTAAGCTTTTTTTATTAGATGATATAACTGTTTTTTAACTGTCATATTGTTTTATCCTTGTTTATTACATCTTATAACTATTTCATAGCTGTCATGTCGTTTTAAGTGTCATGTCGTTTTAACGTTGTTTATTACATGTTATAACTGTTTCACGACTGTCATGACGTTTTAACCTTGTTTATAACATGTTAGAACTGTTATATAACTGTCAGGACGTTTTAACCTTGTTTATAATATTTTATAACTGTTATATAACTGTCTTGTCATTTTGACCTTGTTTATTACATGTTAAAACTTTTTTATATCTGTCATGTCATTTGAACCTTTTTTATTACAAGTTATAACTGTTTCGTAACTGTAATGTCATTTGAACCTTGTTTATTACATGTTATAACTGTTTTATATCTGTCATGTCATTTGAACCTTGTTTATTACATGTTATAACTTTTTTATAACTGTCATGTTGTTTTTAAGGTAGTTTATTGCATGTTATAACTATTTTATAAGTGTCAGGTCATTTTAACCTGGTTTATTACATGTTATAACTGTTTTATAACTGTTGTTTTTTTTTAACCTTGCTCATTACATGTCACCACTGTTTCGTAACTGTCATGTCGTGTTAACCTTGATTATTACATTTTTAGAACCGTTATATAACTGTCATGTCATTTTGACCGTGCTTATTACATGTTATAACTGTTTTATATCTTTCATGTCATTTGAACCTTGTTTATTACATGTTATAATTTTTTCGTAACTATCATGTAATTTTAAGCTTTTTTATTAGATGATATAACTGTTTTATAACTGTCATATTGTTTTATCCTTGTTTATTACATCTTATAACTATTTCATAGCTGTCATGTCGTTTTAAGTGTCATGTCGTTTTAACGATGTTTATTACATGTTATAACTGTTTCAGAGCTGTCATGTCGTTTTAAGGTAGTTTATTACATGATACAACAGTTTTATAACCGTCATTTTGTTTGAACCTTGTTTAGTACATGATATAACTGTTTCACGACTGTCATGACGTTTTAACCTTGTTTATAACATGTTAGAACTGTTATATAACTGTCATGACGTTTTAACCTTGTTTATAATATGTTATAACTGTTATATAACTGTCTTGTCATTTTGACCTTGTTTATTACATGTTAAAACTTTTTTATATCTGTCATGTCATTTGAACCTTTTTTATTACAAGTTATAACTGTTTCGTAACTGTAATGTCATTTGAACCTTGTTTATTACATGTTATAACTGTTTTATATCTGTCATGTCATTTGAACCTTGTTTATTACATGTTATAACTGTTTTATAACTGTCATGTTGTTTGAAGGTAGTTTATTGCATGTTATAACTATTTTATAAGTGTCAGGTCATTTTAACCTGGTTTATTACATGTTATAACTGTTTTATAACTGTTGTTTTTTTTAACCTTGTTCATTACATGTTACCACTGTTTCGTAACTGTCATGTCGTGTTAACCTTGTTTATTACATTTTTAGAACCGTTATATAACTGTCATGTCATTTTGACCGTGTTTATTACATGTTATAACTGTTTCAAACCTGTCATGTCGTTTGAAGGTAGTTTAATGCATGTTATATCTATTTTATAAGTGTAAGGTCTTTTTAACGTTGTTTATTACATTTTGTAACTGTTTCATAACTGTCAAGTTGTTTTAACCTTGTTTATTACATGTTATAACTGTTTTATAACTGTTGTTTTGTTTTAACCTTGTTCATTACATGTTACCACTGCTTCGTAACTGTCATGTCGTGTTAACCTTGTTTATTACATTTTTAGAACTGTTATATAACTGTCATGTCATTTTGACCGTGCTTATTAAATGTTATAACTGTTTTATATCTTTCATGTCATTTGAACCTTGTTTATTACATGTTATAATTTTTTCGTAACTATCATGTAATTTTAAGCTTTTTTATTACATGTTATAACTGTTTTATAACTGTTGTTTTGTTTTAACCTTGTTCATTACATGTTACCACTGCTTCGTAACTGTCATGTCGTGTTAACCTTGTTTATTACATTTTTAGAACTGTTATATAACTGTCATGTCATTTTGACCGTGCTTATTAAATGTTATAACTGTTTTATATCTTTCATGTCATTTGAACCTTGTTTATTACATGTTATAATTTTTTCGTAACTATCATGTAATTTTAAGCTTTTTTATTAGATGATATAACTGTTTTATAACTGTCATATTGTTTTATCCTTGTTTATTACATCTTATAACTATTTCATAGCTGTCATGTCGTTTTAAGTGTCATGTCGTTTTAACGTTGTTTATTACATGTTATAACTGTTTCAGAGCTGTCATGTCGTTTTAAGGTAGTTTATTACATGATACAACAGTTTTATAACCGTCATTTTGTTTGAACCTTGTTTAGTACATGATATAACTGTTTCACGACTGTCATGTCGTTTTAACCTTGTTTATTACAAGTAATAACTGTTTTATAACCGTCATTTTGTTTTAACCTTTTTTATTACATGTTATAACTGTTTCATAACTATCATGACGTTTTAACCTTGTTTATAACATGTTAGAACTGTTATATAACTGTCATGACGTTTTAACCTTGTTTATAATATGTTATAACTGTTATATAACTGTCTTGTCATTTTGACCTTGTTTATTACATGTTAAAACTTTTTTATATCTGTCATGTCATTTGAACCTTGTTTATTACATGTTATAACTGTTTCGTAACTGTAATGTCATTTTAACCTTGTTTATTACATGTTATAACTGTTTTATATCTGTCATTGCATTTGAACCTTGTTTATTACATGTTATAACTGTTTCATAACTGTCATGTTGTTTGAAGGTAGTTTATTGCATGTTATAACTATTTTATAAGTGTCAGGTTATTTTAACCTTGTTTATTACATGTTATAACTGTTTTATATCTGTCATGTCATTTGAACCTTGTTTATTACATGCTATAACTTTTTCGTAACTATCATGTAATTTTAAGCTTTTTTTATTGGATGATATAACTGTTTTATAACTGTCATATTGTTTTATACTTGTTTATTACATCTTATAACTATTTCATAGCTGTCATGTCGTTTTAAGGTAGTTTATTACATGATACAATAGTTTTATAACCGTCATTTTGTTTGAACCTAGTTTATTACATGTTATAACTGTTTCAGGACTGTCATGTCGTTTTAACCTTGTTTATTACAAGTAATAACTGTTTTATAACCGTCATTTTGTTTTAACCTTTTTTATTACATGTAATAACTGTTTCATAACTGTCATGACGTTTGAAACTTGTTTATAACATGTTAGAACTCTTATAAAACTGTCATGACGTTTTAACCTTGTTTATAATATGTTATAACTTTTATATAACTGTCATGTAATTTTGACCTTGTTTATTACATGTTAAAACTTTCTTATATCTGTCATGTCATTTGAACCTTGTTTATTACATGTTATAACTGTTTCGTAAATGTAATGTCATTTAAACCTTGTTTATTACATGTTATAAGTGTTTTATATCTGTCAGGTCATTTTAACGTTGTTTATTACATTTTGTAACTGTTTCATAACTGTCAAGTTATTTTAACCTGGTTTATTACATGTTATAACTGTTTTATAACTGTTGTTTTGTTTTAACCTTGTTCATTACATGTTACCACTGCTTCGTAACTGTCATGTCGTGTTAACCTTGTTTATTACATTTTTAGAACTGTTATATAACTGTCATGTCATTTTGACCGTGCTTATTACATGTTATAATTTTTTCGTAACTATCATGTAATTTTAAGCTTTTTTATTACATGTTATAACTGTTTTATAACTGTCATATTGTTTTATCCTTGTTTATTACATCTTATAACTATTTCATAGCTGTCATGTCGTTTTAAGTGTTATGTCGTTTTAACGTTGTTTATTACATGTTATAACTGTTTCAGAGCTGTCATGTCGTTTTAAGGTAGTTTATTACATGATACAATAGTTTTATAACCGTCATTTTGTTTGAACCTAGTTTAGTACATGATATAACTGTTTCACGACTGTCATGTCGTTTTAACCTTGTTTATTACAAGTAATAACTGTTTTATAACCGTCATTTTGTTTTAACCTTTTTTATTACATGTTATAACTGTTTCATAACTGTCATGACGTTTTAACCTTGTTTATAACATGTTAGAACTGTTATATAACTGTCATGACGTTTTAACCTTGTTTATTATATGTTATAACTGTTATATAACTGTCTTGTCATTTTGACCTTGTTTATTACATGTTAAAACTTTTTTATATCTGTCATGTCATTTGAACCTTGTTTATTACATGTTATAACTGTTTTATATCTGTCATTGCATTTGAACCTTGTTTATTACATGTTATAACTGTTTCATAACTGTCATGTTGTTTGAAGGTAGTTTATTGCATGTTATAACTATTTTATAGGTGTCAAGTCATTTGAACCTGGTTTATTACATGTTATAACTGTTTTATAACTGTTGTTTTTTTTAACCTTGTTCATTACATGTTACCGCTGTTTCGTAACTGTCATGTCGTGTTAACCTTGTTTATTACATTTTTAGAACCGTTATATAACTGTCATGTCATTTTGACCGTGCTTATTACATGTTATAACTGTTTTATATCTGTCATGTCATTTGAACCTTGTTTATTACATGTTATAACTTTTTCGTAACTATCATGTAATTTTAAGCTTTTTTTATTAGATGATATAACAGTTTTATAACTGTCATATTGTTTTATCCTTGTTTATTACATCTTATAACTATTTCATAGCTGTCATGTCGTTTTAAGTGTCATGTCGTTTTAACGTTGTTTATTACATGTTATAACTGTTTCAGAGCTGTCATGTCGTGTTAAGGTAGTTTATTACATGATACAATAGTTTTATAACCGTCATTTTGTTTGAACCTAGTTTATTACATGTTATAACTGTTTCACGACTGTCATGTCATTTTAACCTATTTTATTACATGTTATAACTGTTTCATAACTGTCATGTCTTTTTAAGGCGCTGTATTATATGTTATAACTGTTTCATAACTGTAATGTGACTTTAACCTTGTTTATTACATGTTATAAATGTTTCATAACTGTCATGTCATTTGAACCTTGTTTATTACATGTTATAACTGTTTCATACCTGTCATGTCGTTTGAAGGTAGTTTATTGCATGTTATAACCATTTTATAAGTGCAAAGTCCTTTAAACGTTGTTTATTACATTTTGTAACTGTTTCATAACTGTCAAGTTGTTTTAACCTTGTTTATTACATGTTATAACTGTTTCGTAACTGTCATGTCGTGTTAACCTTGTTTATTACATTTTTAGAACTGTTATATAACTGTCATGTCATTTGAACCTTGTTTATTACATGTTATAACTGTTTTATATCTGTCATGTTGTTTGAAGGTAGTTTATTGCATGTTATAACTATTTTATAATTGTCAGGTCATTTTAACGTTGTTTATTACATTTTGTAACTGTTTCATAACTGTCAAGTTATTTTAACCTGGTTTATTACATGTTATAACTGTTTTATAACTGTTGTTTTGTTTTAACCTTGTTCATTACATGTTACCACTGCTTCGTAACTGTCATGTCGTGTTAACCTTGTTTATTACATTTTTAGAACTGTTATATAACTGTCATGTCATTTTGACCGTGCTTATTAAATGTTATAACTGTTTTATATCTTTCATGTCATTTGAACTTGTTTATTACATGTTATAATTTTTTCGTAACTATCATGTAATTTTAAGCTTTTTTATTAAATGATATAACTGTTTTATAACTGTCATATTGTTTTATCCTTGTTTATTACATCTTATAACTATTTCATAGCTGTCATGTCGTTTTAAGTGTCATGTTGTTTTAACGTTGTTTATTACATGTTATAACTGTTTCAGAGCTGTCATGTCGTTTTAAGGTAGTTTATTACATGATACAATAGTTTTATAACCGTAATTTTGTTTGAACCTAGTTTATTACATGTTATAACTGTTTCACGACTGTCATGTCATTTTAACCTTTTTTATTACATGTTATAACTGTTTCATAACTGTCATGTCTTTTTAAGGCGCTGTATTATATGTTATAACTGTTTCATAACTGTAATGTGACTTTAACCTTGTTTATTACATGTTATAAATGTTTCATAACTGTCATGTCATTTGAACCTTGTTTATTACATGTTATAACTGTTTCATACCTGTCATGTCGTTTGAAGGTAGTTTATTGCATGTTATAACCATTTTATAAGTGCAAAGTCCTTTTAACGTTGTTTATTACATTTTGTAACTGTTTCATAACTGTCAAGTTGTTTTAACCTTGTTTATTACATGTTATAACTGTTTTATAACTGTCATGTCATTTTGACCTTGTTTATTAGATGTTATAACTGTTTTACATCTGTCATGTCATTTGAACCTTGTTCATTACATGCTATAACTTTTTCGTAACTATCATGTAATTGTAAGCTTTTTTTATTGGATGATATAACTGTTTTATAACTGTCATATTGTTTTATCCTTGTTTATTACATCTTATAACTATTTCATAGCTGTCATGTCGTTTTAAGTGTCATGTCGTTTTAACTTTGTTTATTACATGTTATAACTGTTTCAGAGCTGTCATGGTGTTTTAAGGTAGTTTATTACATGATACAACAGTTTTATAACCGTCATTTTGTTTGAACCTAGTTTAGTACATGATATTACTGTTTCACGACTGTCATGTCCTTATAACCTTGTTTATTACAAGTAATAACTGTTTTATAACCGTCATTTTGTTTTAACCTTTTTTATTACATGTTATAACTGTTTCATAACTGTCATGTCTTTTTAAGGCGCTGTATTATATGTTATATCTGTTTCATAACTGTAATGTCACTTTAACCTTGTTTATTACATTTTGTAACTGTTTCACACCTGTCAAGTTGTTTTAACCTTGTTTATTACATGTTATAACTGTTTTATAACTGTTGTTTTGTTTTAACCTTGTTCATTACATGTTATAACTGTTTCGTAACTGTCATGTCGTGTTAACCTTGTTTATTACATTTTTAGAACTGTTATATAACTGTCATGTCATTTTGACCTTGTTTATTACATGTCATAAGTGTTTTATATCTATCATGTCATTTGAACCTTGTTCATCACATGTTATAACTTTTTCGTAACTATCATGTAATTTTAAGCTTTTTAATTAGATGATATAACTGTTTTATAATTGTCCTATTGTTTTATCCTTGTTTATTACACCTTATAACTATTTCATAGTTGTCATGTTGTTTTAAGTGTCATGTCGTTGTACGGTTGTTTATTACATGTTATAACTGTTTCAGAGCTGTCATGTCATTTTAACCTTGTTTATTACAAGTTATAACTGTTTTATAACCATCATTTTGTTTTAACCTTTTTAATTACATGTTATAAATGTTTCATAACTGTCATGACGTTTTTTCCTTGTTTATAACATGTTATAACTGTTATATAACTGTCATGACGTTTTAACCTTGTTTATAATATGTTATAACTGTTATATAACTGTCTTGTCATTTTGACCTTGTTTATTACATGTTAAAAGTGTTTTATATCTGTCATGTCATTTGAACCTTGTTCATCACATGTTATAACTTTTTCGTAACTATCATGTAATTTTAAGCTTTTTTTATTAGATGATATAACTGTTTTATAACTGTCCTATTGTTTTATCCTTGTTTATTACACCTTATAACTATTTCATAGCTGTCATGTTGTTTTAAGTGTCATGTCGTTTTACCGTTGTTTATTACATGTTATAACTGTTTCAGAGCTGTCATGTCGTTTTAACCTTGTTTATTACAAGTTATAACTGTTTTATAACCGTCATTTTGTTTTAACCTTTTTTATTACATGTTATAAATGTTTCATAACTGTCATGACGTTTCTACCTTGTTTATAACATGTTACAACTGTTATATAACTGTCATGACGTTTTAACCTTGTTTATAATATGTTATAACTGTTATATAACTGTCTTGTCATTTTGACCTTGTTTATTACATGTTAAAACTTTTTTATATCTGTCATGTCATTTGAACCTTGTTTATTACATGTTATAACTGTTTCGTAACTGTAATGTCATTTTAACCTTGTTTATTACATGTTATAACTGTTTTATATCTGTCCTATTGTTTTATCCTTGTTTATTACACCTTATAACTATTTCATAGCTGTCATGTTGTTTTAAGTGTCATGTCGTTTTACCGTTGTTTATTACATGTTATAACTGTTTCAGAGCTGTCATGTCGTTTTAACCTTGTTTATTACAAGTTATAACTGTTTTATAACCGTCATTTTGTTTTAACCTTTTTTATTACATGTTATAAATGTTTCATAACTGTCATGACGTTTCTACCTTGTTTATAACATGTTACAACTGTTATATAACTGTCATGACGTTTTAACCTTGTTTATAATATGTTATAACTGTTATATAACTGTCTTGTCATTTTGACCTTGTTTATTACATGTTAAAACTTTTTTATATCTGTCATGTCATTTGAACCTTGTTTATTACATGTTATAACTGTTTCGTAACTGTAATGTCATTTTAACCTTGTTTATTACATGTTATAACTGTTTTATATCTGTCATGTAATTTGAACCTTGTTTATAACATGTTATAACTGTTTTATAACTGTCATGTTGTTTGAAGGTAGTTTATTGCATGTTATAACTATTTTATAAGTGTCAGGTCATTTTAACCTGGTTTATTACATATTATAACTGTTTTATAACTGTTGTTTTGTTTTAACCTTGTTCATTACATGTTATAACTGTTTTGTAACTGTCATGTCATTTTGACCTTGTTTATTACATGTCATAAGTGTTTTATATCTGTCATGTCATTTGAACCTTGTTCATCACAGGTTATAACTTTTTCGTAACTATCATGTAATTTTAAGCTTTTTTTATTAGATCATATAACTGTTTTATTACTGTCCTATTGTTTTATCCTTGTTTATTACACCTTATAACTATTTCATAGCTGTCATGTTGTTTTAAGTGTCATGTCGTTTTACCGTTGTTTATTACATGTTATAACTGTCTCAGAGCTGTCATGTCGTTTTAAGGTAGTTCATTACATGATATAACAGTTTTATAACCGTCATTTTGTTTGAACCTAGTTTATTACATGTTATAACTGTTTCACGACTGTCATGTCGTTTTAACTTTGTTTATTACAAGTAATAACTGTTTTATAACCGTCATTTTGTTTTAAGCTTTTTTATTACATGTTATAACTGTTTCATAGCTGTCATGACGTTTTAACCTCGTTTATAACATGTTAGAACTGTTATATAACTGTCATGATGTTTTAACCTTGTTTATAATATGTTATAACTGTTATATAACTGTCATGTAATTTTGACCTTGTTTATTACATGTTAAAACTGTTTCGTAGCTGTCATGTCATTTTTAAGGTAGTTTATTACATGATATAACAGTTTTATAACTGATATTTTGTTTAAACCTGGTTTATTACATGTTATAACTGTTTTATATCTGTCATGTCATTTGAACCTTTTTTATTACATGTTATAACTGTTTCGTAACTGTAATGTCATTTGAACCTTGTTTATTACATGTTATAACTGTATCATAACTGTCGTTTTGTTTTAACTTTGTTCATTACATTACATTTTATAACTGTTTCACAACTGTCATGTCGTTTTAACCTTGTTTATTACATTTTTAGAACTGTTATATAACTGTCATGTCATTTTGACCTTGTTTATTACATGATATAACTGTTTCATAACTGTAATGTCACTTTAACCTTGTTTATTACATGTTATAAATGTTTCATAACTGTCATGTCATTTGAACCTTGTTTATTACATGTTATAACTGTTTCATACCTGTCATGTCATTTGAAGGTAGTTTATTGCATGTTATAACTATTTTATAAGTGTCAGGTCATTTTAACGTTGTTTATTACATTTTGTAACTGTTTCATAACTGTCAAGTTGTTTTAACCTTGTTTATTACATGTTATAACTGTTTTATAACTGTTGTTTTGTTTTAACCTTGTTCATTACATGTTATAACTGTTTCGTAACTGTCATGTCGTGTTAACCTTGTTTATTACATTTTTAGAACTGTTATATAACTGTCATGTCATTTTGACCTTGTTTATTACATGTTATAACTGTTTTATATCAGGCATGTCATTTGAACCATGTTTATTACATGTTATAACTGTTTCGTAACTGTCATTCAGTTTTAACCTTGTTTATTACAAGTAATAACTGCTTTATAACTGTCGGTATGCAGAATGGAATTCTCCTCGGTTAGAAGAAAAAAACACACATTAACGATTTCCAGAAGAAAAATCTACTTAAATCATATATTTTATAATAAGGAGAGTGAAACCTGACTTCTGTCAGGAATGAAAGGTCTAATTTATCATCGTCCCTCTCGTTGGCAGCAAAGGTTATTATTGTCCAGTGCCAGTTAATATATGTTTTAGTTCTGGAGAATGTCGTCTTGTTTGAGGACTAGATGTTAGTTTGTCCGAAGTTTGCAGAGAGAATCTGCGATGTTGAAGACTTGCAAGTTCATCCGTCACCATTTTTTCAGAATCTGACTTTGACGGATGGACGGCCAACAGAAACACAGGACAGAAGACGATCTCTTTGATTTCTATCTTTAAAGAGAAGCCAACATGAGAAGAAAAAGATTATTAATAACTTTATGCCTACTAATAAACTTCAACTCAGCCGCCGTACCCGACGCGAATCCTTTGTTTTAACGTGATTACTATAAAACCATTTAATGGATCATTTCCATACGTTTTTACCCACATAGACCTTAGCGCAAGGAAGAACTGGAATGATTTAGGGAAAGGGCTTTAATATTTTTCCGACACTAAGGGGAGCTTCTTTTTTTATTCAAAAAAAATACTGTCGACATAACTTCCCACGATATAAATCAGATCTGGGGATTGCTTGTACAACGCAGGGGATTGGAGACTTTCCGGGGGGGTTATACCTTTAATGTCTGCTAATAGTTTTAGCTTCCTTTAAGGACATCGGATAAGTCGACGCTTCCATCCGTCCTTCTCTGGAATCCTGACAAACGACCAAATTAGTGTGAAATTTAATGGACTTAATGATTTCATTAGACGCGGGGGACAGAGGACGAAATTAAGAAATGATGAAATTCATGGAATGTTCTTCGTGTCGGAGGCAGAGAAACAGACGTACCAGAGACGCACAACCAGATAAAAGTGTCTGACATCTACGCCGATTATAAACGGCGCTGACTCGCATCAACAACGCTGGACGACTTTGGACAAACAAACTGAAGACACATGGTCTTTCCTGCGGGGAGACAGAGGCCCCTCCCCCGCCGTCTGTCAGCCCGTCACATTATGCCGATTAATCACAGCACCAGCGAGTCGGACCTTCTGACCCCACGTGTTCTAAGGGCTGAGAAATTATCATGGAAATAAAAGGAAGGGTTCTGCTCCGGAGAACGATTACCAATCTTCTGTCTCCGCTCCAGCATCCTCATCCTCTCAGGGGGGGGGGGGGGATTGGACCCTTCGCTCAAGTGATGAATTACAGAACTATCTCAGTAATTGTACTGAAATTGGATCTGGATTAAAAAACGAGGCCCGGGGGGGGCCATTTCTCAAAGGGGAGGAGACCCCCACACGCCTCAACTCCTTCCTGGATCCCTTCCAGCGCCACTCCTGGAAATGTATGCAGAACTATTCCAGAACACCAACCCTGCACTCACGCCGATCTTTGAAATCAAACATGACTCAACATCCTCTTTGGGGGGAAACCAAAGGTAAGAGAGGACATGCAGTTGGTTGGTATGACAGAGGAAGATGCAGACGACGGGGTTAGATCGAAACCATCGATCTGCTGTGATGATCTCTACAGAGAACAACCCGAAGAAGAAGAAGAAGAAGAAGCCCAGTATTTTATCCGACACAGGTCTTATACCGACACAGGTCTTATACCGACACAGGTCTTATACCGACACAGGTCTTATACCGACACAGGTCTTATACCGACACAGGTCTTATAACGGTACAGGCCTTATACCGACACAGGTCTTATACCTACACAGGTCTTATACCGACACAGGTCTTATAACGGTACAGGTCTTATACCGACACAGGTCTTATACCGACACAGGTCTTATACCTACACAGGTCTTATACCGACACAGGTCTTATAACGGTACAGGTCTTATACCGACACAGGTCTTATACCGACACAGGTCTTATAACGGCACAGGTCTTATACCGACACAGGTCTTATACCGGTAAAGGTCTTATACCAACACAGGTCTTATACCCACACAGGTCTTATAACGGTACAGGTCTTATACCGACACAGGTCTTATACCGACACAGGTCTTATACCGACACAGGTCTTATACCGACACAGGTCTTATACCGGTAAAGGTCTTATACCGACACAGGTCTTATACCGACACAGGTCTTATAACGGTACAGGTCCTATACCGACACAGGTCTTATACCGACACAGGTCTTATACCGACACAGGTCTTATAACGGCACAGGTCTTATACCGACACAGGTCTTATACCGGTAAAGGTCTTATACCAACACAGGTCTTATACCCACACAGGTCTTATAACGGTACAGGTCTTATACCGACACAGGTCTTATACCGACACAGGTCTTATACCGACACAGGTCTTATAACGGTACAGGTCTTATACCGACACAGGTCTTATACCGACACAGGTCTTATACCGACACAGGTCTTATACCGGTAAAGGTCTTATACCGACACAAGTCTTATACCGACACAGGTCTTATACCGGTAAAGGTCTTATACCGACACAGGTCTTATAACGGTACAGGTCTTATACCGACACAGGTCTTATACTGACACAGGTCTTATACCGACACAGGTCTTATAACGGCTGAGGTCTTATACCGACACAGGTCTTATACTGGCACTGGTCTTATACCGGTAAAGGTCTTATACCGACACAGGTATTATACCGACACAGGTCTTATAACGGTACAGGTCTTATACCGACACAGGTCTTATACCGACACAGGTCTAATACCGGTACAGGTCTTATACCAACACAGGTCTTATACCAACACAGGTCTTATAACGGTACAGGTCTTATACCGACACAGGTCTTATACCGACACAGGTCTTATAACGGCTGAGGTCTTATACCGGTAAAGGTCTTATACCGGTAAAGGTCTTATACTGGCACAGGTCTTATACCGGTAAAGGTCTTATACCGGTAAAGGTCTTATACCGGTAAGGGTCTTATACCGGTAAAGGTCTTATACCGGTAAAGGTCTTATACTGGCACAGGTCTTATACCGGTAAAGGTCTTATACCGGTAAAGGTCTTATCCCGACACAGGTCTTATACCGGTAAGGGTCTTATACCGACACAGGTCTTATACCAACACAGGTCTTATACCGGTACAGGTCTTATAACGGCACAGGTCTTATACCGACACAGGTCTTATACCGGTACAGGTCTTATACCAACACAGGTCTTATACCGACACAGGTCTTATACCGGTACAGGTCTTATACTGACACAGGTCTTATACCGGTAAAGGTCTTATACCGACACAGGTCTTATACTGACACAGGTCTTAACCGCTGCCAGGAGAGATCTGTATCATTAAAAGTTTTATATCTATTGAAAACCCAGAAACAACTTTATTATAAACATGAAACTTTGTTTTGGCCGCGAGTCACAATCTACCTCACGACACGACACCGCAATAAGTTCCATCCACTCCAGCCCGCGCTACCGGCGGTCTGATGCTGCGCCGTGATTAAAACGCCTGCTGTGACTTAAATATGATTTCACAAACATCCGTGACACATGCAGCTGGTAAAAACACACACGCACACACACACAAACACGCACACGCACACACACACACAAACACACTAACACACTAACACACACACACACGCATACACACACACACACACACACACACACACTCAAAGTGTATTTTATTAAAGAGTTTGCTTCCTGTAATCTTGCCGTGTGGTCGGTCCACTCTCCAGCCTCTTTGAGAACACGATCACGTAAACTCGCTCGGACAGGAGAAACTCTAACTCTGTCACTTGAAACAGGAATAGCTCCGCCCCCTCCTTCCACTCAGAGTGGCTTTAATCAATCTCTGATGCCCCGCCCACTTTTACCACAAACGCTAACAATGATGTATGAGCGTCTGCAGCCTGCCGTCGCACTGATAATGGCTTTTGTATGATGAGGTGGGACGATAGAGACGCGCGCACGGTAAACACACACACACACACACACACACACACACACACACACACACACACACACACACACTCACACACACACAACGGCCCTCATCTCCTGTGTCCTCATTCCATCCCTGTTGCCATGATGCTACAAAAGCATCATGAAGGTGAAGCTGCAGCTTTACGTATCAGCAGCGCAGAAATCGATCCGGCAAAAATGAAGACGTAAAGATTGAAGACATCAAAACAGTGTTTACATGTATGTGTGTGCATGTGTGTGTGTGTGTGTGTGTGTGTGTATGTGTGTGTGTGTGTGTGTGTGTGTATGTGTGTGTGTGGTTGTAGTGAAAGTCCTTCAAAAGGAGTTTTCCCACACACATCTCATCCTCCTCTCACATAGTCCAATAACTGGTGTGGGTCCCAATCCCACACATCTCTCTCTCTCTCTCTCTCTCTCTCTCTCTCTCTCTCTCTTTCTCTCTCTCTCTCTCTCTCTCATACACACCGGGAACCCTCGGGGCTTTCTAGGCCTTCAGAAAACATATAATAATTTCAAATGTCATATTGAATTTATTTCACTTAATCATTTTTCTCTTCTAACTCTAATTGGAGCCTCATTTTCTCTCCTGAGAACCGTTATCCAATCAGATTTTAAGGGATTCATGTTGCTATGCAGAGTAAAGGTTAGGGCCGTTTATGGTTAAGCTACGACTTCATCACCAGGAGAGAAGGCCTTTGCCTTCTGTGTTGGTTTACAAAGTGACAGGGGAATTAACCAATCACGTTCTGATTTATTGTGGGTGGGTCAAAAAAGTAATCCCCCCCATGCCTTCAGGAAGCTTAAAAATAACTTTCATTTAATGGACATGTAGGTAAGCCTGGGCGTGTTCTTAAGGTCGCCTGGTCATTCGTCAGTATTACGCAGGAGGAAGATGCTTCATTCGTATCCTCCCCTCTTGCTGAGAGCTCATTTAGAACCAATGAGAATTTATCAGAGAAATAGGACCTCCATGCCAAGGAAGAAAGAACTGAAACACTGCTGCCCTCTACAATCTACAATCCTGTTATGGATCTATTATTCTAAAAGACAACGGAGGACAGACTTTGTCTTCAGATGAGGACCAGCTTTGGTGAATCTGATGTGGAAGTATCTTAAACATCTGTTGATTATTGCTGACTGTAGATGTTTTTCGGTGTTGTTGGTAGGAATGAGGTCCAGATTGATTCACCAACTTTTCTGCCAGTCTAAGAAAAAGCTGCTGAATCCTATTTTCATTTTATGCCATTTTTTTTGTTTTCTTTGTGGTTTTGTGACTAAATTGACTGATTGTTGAGAGTTTATTAGTTAGTGAGTTAGTTAGTTATCTAGTTAGTTAATCAGTTCAAGGCATCAGTTAGCTAACTTCTGTAAAGTAGTGTTAACTTAATTCACTTAATTAACAGTGTGCTGTCACTAAGTCCAAAGTCCGGATGAATGGGAGGGTTAAATCAATATGCAGAAAGAGACGCCTCGTTGTGGCCACCCCTTAAAAAAAGAGGGAAAAAGCTGAAAGAAGTCGTTTGCTCACAGCGGATCATCACTATAATGTTTATTAAAGAAATGAAAAATCAATTTATTCCCTCTTCAGGGCCGAACCTTCTACACACCTTTACTGAGATCCATTGGGAACTTTTTTTGGCGTTCCTGATTCTGAACTTGGCTGAGTGATCGTGGGTGGAGGTATCCATCCTCAGGTTGGTACGGTGGAGGTTCTCCAACACCACAGGAGGCTGATACGGACTGACGTGACTCGGACAGTAACGGTCAAGTGCACACAAGAAACTAAGAATTCTTTGAAAGTCTTGAAAAACTACGGAAACTGTTGAGCGGGCTTTAAACACCTTTAAATATTACCTCATTCAATCGACTTTGTTCTTGAGACTATCATAGATTACGGTGGATCTACTTGACCCTGATGAAGAATTGCCAGGTGATGAGTGTCTCTCCGGCTCTTTTGTTTTCAGGTCCGGTATCGACCCGGGCTCAAGAGCAACAAATGGGCCCAAGTCTTTATTTCATGGCTGCCAGAGTGCAAAAGCCTTTTCATTAGACCAAACTTCAACACAGCAAGTCATCCCTCATTTCTTGTTTTTGAAATAACATCAATCTTTCCTCAAACACAACAAACCACAAATGAATACGTATGAAAAATCATGTTTGTAAAGAAACTCAACACCTCAATCGTTCTTCCTTCCTTTCTTCGTCATTTCTCAGAGACAAATCCATAAAGCAGTGACGTGATATACGTCAACGCTGTCGTAGTTAAAGACTAAATCATACAAGATGTCAAATATAAATACATGAAATATCGAACTCGGGAGTTTCATCTAATTACATGAAGTCAAAGTCTCCTATAAAACTTCTCTCTCGTGGTTTTTATGACGTACCGGAGTAAACATTCCACCAGTGTTCACATGGTGAGTTCCTGTCTTCTGGATTCTTAATGATATGCAAATCAGACACATAATAAGATTGTATCTTATCTTTATCTTAACCAGGTTAGTCCCACTGAGGTTTAAAAGGATTTTTATTTTCAAAGCGAACCAGGACAGAGTTACCGCCAATAAATATTCATGCTGAGGAGCTCCATGTCGAAAATGCAGAATGAGGTCGAAGCCATGTGGAAAAAAAAAAGTTCACAATGGTTCATTATCCCAGACTCAGGCCCAGACTCGGAGACAGATCATCATCATCATTATAATCATCATCGTCATCATCATCATAGAGAGAGAGCCCAGTTGCGTCACCCATATAAGATAATTTATGATGATATTTCTGGGTCTTCAAACGGAGACTTTTAGTTTTAATTTAAGGGTATTCATTTCCAATTTGGAGGAAGGCTGCGGGAATTGTGGAGCTTTTCATTATTTACTTTTTATTTCAAAAGACCAAATGTAATTGGACGGTTGATTGAAAGGCTTTTCATAGGCAGGTGGAAACGATTCCATCATTACAGCTTCTGGCATATTTCAGAGTCTCCATCCGGATTCCTTCATATCCATATCGCAAACTAAACTGTGTTCAATCGTCAAACGACATTTAACATTAATCAGCTCGAGTAAACAAAATGCAAATTTTCAAGATTTCTAATTTTATTTCGTAACACAAAGTGTTATCCAATACCTAAAACACCTGTGTATGAAAGGAAGTCCCCCAAAAAGTCCCTGGAGACAATTTATGCATTTTATCTTGCAATAATAATAATAATAATACATTCAATTTATAACGCACTTTACATTTGGATCAAATCTCAAAGTGCTACAAGGTAAAAGCTGATAAAAGCATAAATAAAAAATAAAATAATAACTATATAAAAACATGACCAAAAAGCAGCAATGTTAATTAAAGTTATAGGTTCTGCTAAAAAGGAAAGTTTTAAGTCCTTTTTTAAATGTGTCAGTCGTCTGTGGAGCCCTGAGATGGTCAGGGAGGGCATTCCACAGACGAGGGTGCTGAGCTTAGTCCGGGGAAGGTGGAGGCGGTATGAGTGGGTAGAACGGAGGGATCTTGTTGAGGTCAGTGGGGTGAGTAGTTATTTTAGGTAGGGGGGTGCGTTACCATGGATACACTGGTGAGTGAGGAGATGGGAAGTTAATGAAGTGATGAAGAACGGGGGTGATGTGTTCGTTTGTGCGCTAAAGATAACTTATTGTTAATTAATACGCGTGTCTTGATGAACAAAGCCACCATAGAACATATAATGGACTGACCAGTTAACAAAGTTTTATTTTCCCTTTGAAATGTCATACAATCGTTTTAAAAACACACCACACGTTGGACAAAGCGTACGCTAATCTCATCAAGTCAACAAATACACCCTTAAACTAGAGCCCTTAAACTACACTATGCAGCAGCAACAGGAGACATAAGCAAGTGTTTATACCATCATTTGACAAAAGTTGGTTACAGAATCATATTCTAACTACTTTTTCTTCGTAGATATGGGGTCGTCATCAGCAGGCATCATTGACTGCGCGTACTGAAGGACTGTTACATGCGCCGCCGTTCGCCAATGTGCGAACACTCTCCTCCCCTTCTCACTCATGTTTTTATTTTACCTTCCCCTCCTTATGTAGTGTGCATAGTCTGCAGGCGCAACAGCCAAGTATAACGGCTGAGGGGGCGGAGCAGCAAATTTGGTCTCATCCTCCAGTCGGAAGACATTCAGTGCCTTAGACACTCATTGTTTAGATCCAATATTAAATGGAGTTGGGAGTTCCTGGCAATCCCATTTCCGACCTTGTTTATATTATAGGTTTAACCGTGAATTAAGGTAAGGGGAGAAGCGCAGATCTGGCTAAGGAAGGAGCCAGCGCTACTGAGCATCACAACTGTCGTAAGAAGCACTCCCATCGCTCTCCAGACCTAGAAGCAGAGTTTGCCCTGTGTAGAACCTTTTAACTGCCAAGAAAGCTCACAGTAGTGATCATCACCGCTGCCCGTATCTCACCAGATGCTAAGGTTAGCATAGCTCTCGTCCACTTACTTGGCATAACTAACAAACCACATGGAACTCATCCGGATGGAGTTGTGGGGAACTTTGATCAAGCTAGATTAAAGTCGGTGCTTTCTACCTTGACACATTGATTGTACCACAAGGGGAAGATCACTGGGGACCATGTCTGCTCCAACTTAAAGCATGTTTACGGCACAGTTCCTCTCCCACATCTGATCCTGTCAGATTATCTCTCACTTCTCCTAATCCCAATCTACACCCCACCCAGGTGAAAAACCAAGCCGGACACAAGGATTATAAAGACTTGGCCTGAGCTTCTCACTCAGCATGGAATGTATTTGAGTAACCGGACGTTGAGGGATAACAGAAACTGTACAGTTTTGCAGAAAGACCTGCAGCAATAATGTAACGGTTGATGAATGGTGTAGGCATTCTCCATCTCTTCTGAGAACAAGAAACTCTACCCTCAGGTCAGGTGACTGGGCCCGGTACATCTTGGAAAGAGCTGGTCCTGCTTCCTTCCAAACCTTAGACCTTCATCAGTTTGCTAAAGGAGCTAACCGGTTTATGGATGACGCCACCGTTACAGATCTCTACACTATGCTGAGAACATGTGAAACACCCGGGAAGCTACGCAGGACGCTATTTATTGACTACAGCTCAGCTTTCAATAAGATCATCCCTGACATATTAATTGATAGGCTGCATGACCTAGACCCCCCCACCCCACCCTGCTCTTGGATAAAGGACTTCCTCACAAACCACCTTGAAACCATAACTATCACCCCCACTGCCTCTCCACACTCCCACAACCTGACAATCAATAAAAACAAAACTGAAGAAATGGTTGTGGACTTCTAAGGCAGCAGAGGAAAACCTGCCCCCCTCAACCTCAATGCGGTCTGTGTTGTCAGTGTCCCCACTTTCAAATTCCTGGGATCTTTCATCTTTGAGGACATGTCCTGGTTGGCTAATACCGCAGCGGTGGTGAAAAAGGTTCAGAAGCGACTGCATTTCCTGATTCTCGTCAGGAGAAACTGACTGATGAGAAGGTGCTGATGACCCTCTCTTCTCAGGCTTCTGAGTCTTCCGGGATCTTCTCTGTTATAACACATCCGTCTCTAATAAACCCATATATCTTAGAAAGACACCCGAGACTCCTCCACTTAATTCCTTTTCCTCAAATGATCGGAAGACAATATTTTCTTCATCACAGACGTTCTCTGTGTTGGAGTTAAAGGCCAGCTTGTCATAAATCATAGCGCGAGGATATTTGAAGGTGTCTATTATTTCTACAGCCTGTCTCTGGTTGATGGTCCATTGGAGAGTCGGGGGCTTACTCCTAAAATCAAAGACCACGTCTTCCGTTTTTTACGATATTAAGTTGTACCAATGATTTGTCACACCGGTGAAATAAATCCTCTACCAACGGATCGTGTTCTGTTTCATCGCTACGGAGGAGGCTGAGACAGATGGAGTCATCTGCATGTATCTGCTGTCATACCAACCATGACAGTCGTCAGTGTTCAGGATGTACAGGAGTGGTGAAAGGACACTCCCTTGAAGAGAACCAGTGCTCAGAAGAGCATCCATTCATCGTTACCCTCTGAGTCAAGAATCCCGGCCACTATGTTAAAATCAAGGATACAGTTAAATGAAAAAAAAAAAGAAAAACAAGGAGACCGAATCGACCAAGAACAAGGATTTTATTTTCTAAAAAGTGTTTTGTGTGTTTGTTAAAAGCATCCACTAGATTGCCTCTTAATATTAACTATTAAAGTAAAACATGACGTATATAAGATAGATTTCCTCGAGTCCATTAATCTGCACAAAGTTTGGACTAAATAGCACCAACGGTTGAAAAATTACTGTCAGAGATAAACAACCATCCTATCCCAAAATCAATCCAGTCCTTCCTCACACCAAGGTCTATGTGGGTATGAAATTTGAAAGTAATCCATGAAATGGTTATGAGTTATCGCGTTAACAGGAAGGAGGCGGCGATGACGATTCCATGATATCCCCGGGATATAAATAACTAATTGTCCAGCAGTCAAAATATAGCAAGGTCAGTGTGTATATAAATATATATATATATATAAATATATATATATATATATATATATATATATATATATATATATATTGTAATACACAGCATATTATGGATTAAGTAGGGGGCCATGGATCCGTCCTGCTCGTCGCTGATAGAGCACTTCCTGTCCAAGGTGCCCCACAATATCTCTCTGCTCATGGCAACCAATTGGGCTTTAGTGTCTTGCTGAAGGATTTGTCCCGAGGTCACTCAGATAAGGCGGAGCTTATCCACGACCCGCTCTAGCTCCTGAAGTCCAGCCATCCCTTACTTTGATAAAAAGATGTGACCATCCCGGCAGGAGCAGGGGAGGGGGTGTCGCTCATTCCAGTCGTCTCTGACTCGCTACCTGTGTCAGAGTTGAGGTGAGGAGAGTTTTCAGGTGAAGGATATTGTACATTAACTCTGTGACTGATAGCGCCGTCCGCTCCACTACAGCAGACTTATCAAAAGGTGGAGTCTGCAGCCCAACTTTTAAAAACAATAAATATAATCAGGTGATCATTCATAACTGAACTTCCAACAAATCTTTTTTTCTCAGGTCATCAAAATGACCTTCATGGGACGCGTTCATGTTGATGAAATGATACGAAGGCCGGCAGCAGAAAACACACCACAACTTAAGTAAAGACACACAAATGGGCAAAACACAAGAAAACTACGGAAACGTCTTCCTCAGGGGATTGGGGACTTTTTCAGGGATATGCTAGACAGTATAAATTAAATGTATTATTATTATTATTACAGCAGAGGTCTAGTTTAGAGAATAGAGAAGATAATAAGCACTTCATTTGTCTTCATCCGCCGTGCATCTCCATAAATTGGATGTTTCCTTAATTTCCGGGTCAGGCGTCGGATGAGTTAGAATAACACCTTCATCAACGATGAATACACTAAAGTAAACTAAAATACACACTTTAACCACGATCTATTCATACATCGATCTAAACGGGACACTCCTCATTCTGAACGGCAGAAGGGGAGGAGCTTATTAGACTTTTCAAGTTTTTAAAAATGGCCATATTTCCAGTTGAGTACAACAGTGTGAGATTTAAAAGTCATTTCCATTTCACGTGACGGGAGGAACACAAACTTGCCATCAACACATGACTACGATTTTTTCATCCGTGCTTGAAATCATCGAAATCATTAATATTGTAAAATGAATGTTAACATTAATGGCGCAAACCAATAATTGTATTTCTTCATAACACAGTAAAGAATATATAATAATATAATAATAATTTTCCTTTAGAAGAAATCTGTATGAACCAATATTTAGGTGACTGAAGGGTGTAGTTACGGTAACACCGCTAATAGCTAACGTTACCTTTTCATTACAACCATGAACGCCGCCAACGACCAACAACTTCCTGCAATTATATTCAAGTTTGGTTTTTTAGATTATTTCAGGCAATTTAGTTTATGTTGTATTATATACTTAGTTCCTCTCTTTCTCTCACATCCTGGGAACTTCATCCACTCATTTATTGGAATATCAGTTAGTTTACAAAAGTTTTTACCCTCTAACAATAAACCCTTTTGCTTTGGCTAAAAATTCATTTTAGAGGGAAACTTCTACCTTTAATTAATATAAAATAGAGAAAATGTCGCGTCCTGCTAACAGCCTGTCTGTGGTTCTGCAGTGATGTTCTGCCACAGACGGGCCAGATCTCATCACGTCCACTCAGAGTGGGAGGCAGACATGATGGCTCTGAGAGCGCCGCCGCATCACTGACCCCGGCTTCAACGAGGACTTCTCGTCGCCATGGTAACAAATCATTCATAATCGTAACCTTAACAGATTCCACAGAATTCCCACAGAGACGGGCTTCCTGTGCGTGAGTGACATAGAGAGCAGACGCGACACGACGTATGCATTCTTTACAGCGTCCTGCTTCTAATGAGGCGACCCTGCTGCTGGTTTTTGTTTTTAGAGCCACAAAGGAACCTTCATCCTTTCAAGAAAAACTCTGGTTCATTAAATCTGGAGGCTAGTAGAAGAAGTATGGTGTGTAACATTTGTGGGTTTTATATGTAATAGAACTTGAATATAAAAGAAAACTTCCACACCGGGGAGGGACGACTGTATGGAAATCATTCAATCAATGAAATCATTACTTCCTCTTTGTTGTTTTCAAATTATTTTCAATTATATATTAAAAATAAATAAATAAATTTAGACAAAATTATTGGTTCATTTTTAAAATTTGATAATTAATTAGTTCTTCTGGGGTAATTAATAGATTTTCCTGAGAGGCCTTCGATTTATAATCTTACATTTTTGCAGTCGGAGAGAAACATGAAGAAAAACGGACTACTGTAGTGAACTGGACTCTGAAGAAGAGCAGCAGCAGAACCAGCATCAACCCGTGGGCTCAGCACGCCCCCCTTCAGTGAGGCGGAGGTACTGCTGCCTCACCTCCTCTTCTTCATCACGCTTTTATGTCGGATCAGCGAGACTAAAGATGTTTTACACACACGTGAAATACACGACCTCTTCTATGAAAGTATGAAATAGAAGTGTCGTCAAACGTTACATCAGTGACAAACAGGGAGAAAGTAAAAGTCTCGACCCGCTTTGTGAGGGACCCAGTCTGATACGAGGTTCTGCTCATATCTGCCTCTCCTCTCTGTTTGGACAGGAAATACGTGAATTCGTCTAGTTCCTTCGTGTCTCCATCTTCCACATCTCCGCCTTGTTTTCACAGCTTCATCAGCTTTATCATTAATAAGTCTCAGCAGTGTCATCAGCCACCACCACAAGTAGCTTAACTCCAGAGGGGGGATATGCCTGCTGCTGCTGCTCTGGACAGAGACCCCCTTCATCACACTTTTCCTGGAGGAGCCTGGGAGCCAAAGACAATCTGACAGACTCATTATCATCCATCATCTTATGGATTAAATATTCATCTTTGCTTCATTCTGTCTCTCCGGACCGAAATAGAACCGAAGCCAGACATGCTGTATCGTTATTTTAAGAACTCCATCTTTAAAAAACGTCATCTTCATCCCTCCACTCCTGAGTGACGTATGTTATAAGACTTGGCTTTCTTATGGGAAGAAACATCTAAATATCAATAATGCTCTGTGAACCTGGCGATCAGGTGGAGTTCTCAGCATCCGAGGAGATGGCGGCAGCTGTGGGCGACGTCTGAAGGATGTGTGGTAATGAGACAGGCCTGGAGGCTTTCACAGGAAGCAGCTCCTGAATTGGGACACAGGTTCTGAGTGGCAGTGAGAAATGGAAACCAAAAGACCGAAGACTGTGGATATGTGGATCTGAAAGCAACATAGCGTTCACAGCGCTCTCACTCACCCCACGAAGAGTTCCAGTTCATCTTCAGCCGCTTCATTCCAGCTGAGCGTGTCTTTATGAGAAGGTTCACGCGCTGGAATGTTGGGGGAAAGGTGAGAAGAGCGTTCCTCGGCCTGCTTCCATTTCTCTTCTGGTGCATTGATAGCTTTTAACTGAGGATCTAATCAGAGCCTCTTCTCTCTCTCTCTCTCTCTCTCTCCGACTCCAACTCCAATTCAGCAAGTCCAACTGACCGACAAGCTGCAGATGCTGGAAATAATGGAGTCGCGGAAAACTCAAAAGTTTGGGTCACAGACGCTAAATGACAGCGTGACCCGAGTCTGTAGACGCTTTCAAAAGGAGTTCGGAGACTGAGTTTATCATGAAGACGAGATAAATGACCTTCAGCCACTAAATCCTTCCATTTCAGTTGAAGCTCTGAAGCTTGAGAGTACTTGAACCTCCGAGTCTTGGAGCTGCAGAGCTGAAGATTTACTGTTTTTTCCCAAAATTGTTCCGTTTTGTCCAAAAGCGTTGATGCAATAAATCTTAAAAGTAATTCTGAAGAAAACGTGATCGACTCTGACTATTACAAGAAGTCTCTTACTACTCGGCTGTGTGTGATTGGGAGAGGAGATGTAAAGTCGGGCGAACACGCTGCAATTTGAGCCAGATTCATGTGTGCGAATAAGCCTCCACATTTGCCAAATGACAAGCGCCGTTTGCCAAATTAGCGCATTGTACGAGGGGTCTCTTGTGCCGATAAGCCGCCCCCCTACTGGGGTCGGACGTTCGAAAGGTTTTCTGCCGTGTCAGAAATGTTGGCAGGGTCTCGACTCAATCGGCTGACGTCGCCGCCTTCTTTTCCCACTGTGCCCCTGAGAATCAGAGGAGCGTCTGAGTTGCTATGGCGACACGACGTGTTATAATAATAAAAATAACCGCCGTTAAGAAGAAAGGACAAATAAGAGAGGTTCACTCAGGTCAGAGCGTTGCTAGCTATTAAGCTAACACTCTATTCCACAATTCCTTTCTGCTAAATAGACAAGCCAAACTGTCCACGACGTTCTAGACACCTACGAGTCCAGATACGCCAGAATCCGAAAGAAGGTAAAGAAGTTTCGGGACACAGGGTGGACTTTTTTTCTGCCTCGGAGCTTTCAAACAAAACTTTCTTTTGAAAAAGTGAATAGCGACGACAGGCTGCAGGAGTGTGACTTGAAATTAAACGACCACGACTCAAAAGACGTACAGTGTAAGCCCAGCTTCAGTGTGTGTGTGTGTGTGTGTGTGTGTGTGTGTGTGTGTGTGTGTGTGTGTGTGTGTGTGTGTGTGTGTGTGTGTGTGTGTGTGTGTGTGTGTGTGTTTTCTTGCACAACCTCTTAGTGAGTACCGGCGCATGTTTTTAACCAACAGAGTAAGGCCATGTTTGAGAAGTGAGGACATATTGGCACTTAGTTTTCGTTATTTACAAGAATGTGTTTTTGTGTGTGTGTGTGTGTGTGTGTGTGTGTGTGTGTGTGTGTGTGTGTGTGTGTGTGTGTGTGTGTGTGTGTGTGTGTGTGTGTGTGTGTGTGTGTGTGTGTGTGTGTGTGTGTGTGTGTGTGTGAGTGTGTCTGTACACATGAATATATATGCAGCATGTCCAAGCACAGGGATCACATGTGAGTTTCTGTTCCTGACAACATGTGAGCTTGTCCCTCAGCTGAAGTGTTTGTCCCTGTGGGGTTTTCTGCATGAGAGGGGTGATGTTCATTTTGATTACAAGGCAGGGAGTCAGAGGGAGGAGGAGGAGGAGGGGGAGCAACTGGTGATGTTACACACACACAAACGCACACACACACACATGTATCGTACATTCCTTTCTCCCCTGTCGCCCTCTGATGGGAGTGACAGGGCGGCGGGCGAGTGACAGCAGGAGCATCTCATTCCATTACACTGGTCTGATGACAGGCTTTCATGTTCTCGGAGGGAGCTGAGGATGGAGAGGAGAGGAGGGAGGTGGTCTTTTGTCTCTGGGAACGAGCAGAGGGGATTCGAGTCGCATTGATGAAAAGTGGGACCCACAGAAAGGAATTCAAAGCAGGAGGGAGTCGGCTGGCGTGCGAGACAAAAACTTACGACCAGATGCCCAAAAACGCATTTGAGGAGGAGGTTCTCTGGGAGGAACATCGTCGGAGCGTCACAGAGGTTTGGGTTCCTTCACGAGGTCAGAGCCTGACTGACAGCATCACATTCCCCTGAGCCACTTCTTCCAGAAGACTGACATCACCCCCGCCATTGTTACCCCCGCAGAAGAGGTTGTATTTGTTTCCCCCGTGTCTGAGTGATGGCTTGTTTGTTGACCAGAAGACACACCTTTACATTTTAGTGTGGATCAACAGAAAGGGGTTTTTTATTTAACATAGCAAGACAAGTTTTTTTTTTAAATAAAAGTTTCATTTATTTTCCATTCTAGCACTTTAATTATATTCCCGGAAAAGTCGGGGATGAAATGGAATCCTCAAAAACGTCCTTCGTGTTAACGCGATAACTTAGGGATCATATCGTGGGTCATTTTTACATTTTTATACCTACATAGACCTTAACGAGAGGAAGAACTGGAATTATTGTGGGAATGGTCAGTGGTGTATTTTCAGCACTAGGGGGAGCTTCATCCCCCGGAGTTTCGGGCCATAATTGCTGAACCGTTTGTCCGATTTAGTCCAAATTTGGTGCAAATATATCGACTCACATTGGATTTCACCACCTGAAGCAGAACAGAAGGCCCGATCACCCGTGGTTCTGAGCTTAGTCCGGGGAAGGAGGAGGCGGTATGAGTGGGTAGAACGGAGGGATCGTGTCGAGGTCAGTGGGGTGAGTAGTTCTTTCAGGTAGGGGGGTGCGTTACCATGGTTACACTGGTGAGTGAGGAGAGAGATCTTATAATCAATCCTGGTGGAGATGGGAAGTTAATGAAGTGATGAAGAACGGGGGTGATGTGTGAAAAAGTGAGTTGAGGGTCAAATCTTACAATGAGGTTGGTGACTGATGAAGAGAGGGGAATGTCGTGACCAGAGAAGGTCATTTTTTATTCGATCCCTACTCGTGTAAACGGTTAAGTAAAGTGGTTTCAGGTGCGGCTGTAAACCCGGTTCTTGTTGTTCCAGTGTAAAGAGGTTGTGTGTCTCTCTTTCATCACACGTCCTTCTTGACTGCAGCGTAAAAGGAGCGAGAAAAGGGAGTAAAGTCGGTTGTAGCAGCTTCTCCTTTATCTGTCTTCTCCTCCAATTAGAGGCTGCACTTGACTCAGACTTCTCTGCCCCCCCCACCTCCTCCTCCTCCTCCTCGTCCTCCGTTCCACTCCTCTCTCTGATCATAATTAGATAAAAGCTGCCAGCCACTACCAAACTGGAAAAAGACTATTCACTCTACTTTTCTCCATCGGAGTGTGAGTGTGTGTGTTTGTGTGTGTGTGAGTGTGTGTGTGTGTGTGAGTGTGTGAGTGTGAGTGAGTGTGTGTATGTGTGTGTATATGTGTGTGTGTGTGTGTTTGATTGTGTGTGTGAGTGTGAGTGTGTGTGAGTGTGTGTGTTTGTTTGTGTGTGTGTGTCTGTGTGTGAGTGTGTGTGTGTGTATGTGAGTGTGTGTGTGAGCGTGTGTATGTGTGTGTATATGTGTGTGTGTGTGTTTCATTGTGTGTGAGTGTGAGTGTGTGTATGTGTGTGTATATGTGTGTGTGTGTTTGATTGTGTGTGTGAGTATGTGGGTTTGTGTGTTTGTGTCTAAGTGTTTTTGTTTGTGTGTGTGAGTGTGTGAGTATGGGTGTGTGTGGGTTTGAGTGTGAGAGAGTGTATGTGTGTGTGTGTGAGTATGGGTGTGTGTGAGTGTGAGAGAGTGTGTGTGTGTGTGGGGCTTCATTCCCAAAAGGTTTCGGCCGTAATTTTTCACCCGTTGGACCGATTTAGATGAATTGACTGGAGGAGTTCTATCTTGTATCAATATTCTTTTACTTCAGTAGTTCCTATTTTACTCACCAGGGGGAACTTTTCCTCGGGGTGATGTGTCCTTGTGTGGGGGACGACAGTGAAGAAGTGGTTATAAACTGAGTTTCACAGAATCTCAAATGGCCCAGATGCTACCAAAATGTTTACGTTCTAAATAAAATGTATTATTATTATTATTATTATTATTATGTACACAATTATATGAAGTATGATTGAGCCTGAAAGTTGATAAGATAAGATATTTGAAGAAATTCCAAAGCTGAAATGTATTTATTTTATGTTTTTGGGGTGTAATCATACACTGTTAAAAGAAAATTGTTGATGAACTTAAATAAGTTACTTCAAATAGTACCTAAGTATTCATTCATTTAAGTAGAAATACTTCATGTGTGTAATTCTCCTTATAGAGTATGTAATATGTCGGATTCTCGTACAAACAAATATTTTGAATAGAATTGTGAAAAGGTTTTTTTGATAGAGATTTATTTGTTGTTGATTTAAAAAAAAAACAACCTTAACTAAGTATTTTCAACTTAAATTTTAGACTCAATAATACTTCATTTAATTGTGTGTTACCAGCCCCACTGAAGAGAGGGGGGCTATGGGGGGCTGGGGAGGCTCATCCGCCCAATTTGAGACCGCAACCATAAAAGTGTGAGCGAGAATTGAAAATTACAAGAGATTAGAATACCCCCACCCCCCACCCCCACCCCCCCTTTATGAAGGCTAAAACCCGAACATTGCTCTTTTTCGTTTCGATGAAATGTCCCCGTTATGGATTCTTCTGGGTTCTGCTCTGTGATCAGCCTCCTCTGGAATGTGACGAGAAATGAGAAGAGAGCGTTTTAATTGGCCGTGAGGGGGGCATTGTGGGTAATTCTTTAGCTGCTTTAGTGGATCATCGAGGAGTTAAAGAGCAGAAAACAACAGCAGGAATATATTTTGCCGTTGTGGAAAAATACTTTTTTAAACCACAGCAGGTCAGAGTCCGACACTTAATCGCCTCTGCTTCTCTTCATCTTCCTCTCTTTAGTCCGTGTTTCAGTGTTTGTGGTCATCCTCATGTCACTCATTCCCTGTTTTCAGAGTTGCTCTCTCCGAAGGTTTGCCTCTCGTGTTTTTCTGTCACATCAATCTGCTAAGTCAACGCTTTTATCTTGGTTCTGATTCTGGCGGTATCGCTGCTTCACACCCAACCATTATTAGAGACGCTCGTCTCGTCGGTTCTCCATCTGAAGTCCGACTCTCACAGCTTTCTTCTTGCCTTCAGTCACTTATATGTATAAACTGAAAACTTTCAATGTTTGTCCAAACTGCTGGCTGAACCGTTTCTTCTTCTGTTTACTGGATCCGACTCCACCTTCCATCTGGGAGGTGAAGCTCAACACTCACATTATTGTGACTTTGTGCCTCACCTTTCTAGCGGCTCCCCTGTACTGAAATGCTAGCCAGTCGCTAGCTCCCCCACTCCTGTCGAGGTTACGTACTCTCACCTGAATCTGTCTCATGTTTGATGGTTGTTTTTAGCCGTATCATGTGGACGACCAGAAACAAGCTCATCTTATTTCCTTCAGCCTACAGGCAACATATCTAAAACAGCTAGCTAACTTTGCACAAATACCTAACTAGTTTGTCAGCAACACTGACATACAGGTAATAAAAATAACAATAATATATTTCATTTTACAGATTTCAACGTTGTAAGGATAAAAGTTTAAACGAGGGTCGAACCTTAACTCTGAACCTACTTTGTTTCCTCTATTCTCAGTCTCTTCACATGTTCAGAACGTTGTTTTTTTTCTCTGCTCCACATTCCCAGACTGAGCAGTGCAATTTGTTGAGTAGCGTTCACAATGTTTCTTACATCATCTCACTCACCAGTGTAACCATGGTAACGCACCCCCCTACCTAAAAGAACTACTCACCCCACTGACCTCAACACGATCCCTCCGTTCTACCCACTCATACCGCCTCCTCCTTCCCCGGACTAAGCTCAGCACCACTGGTGATCGGGCCTTCTGTTCTGCTGCCCCTCGTCTGTGGAATGCCCTCCCTGACCATCTGAGGGCTCCACAGACGACTGACACATTTAAAAAAGGACTTTAAACTTTCCTTTTTAGCAGAACCTATAACTTTAACTAACATTGCTGCTTTTTGGTCATGTTTCTATATAGTTATTATTTAATTTTTTATTGATGCTTTTATCTTTTTTTACTTTGTAGCACATTGAGATTTGATCCAAATGTAAATTAAATATATTATTATTATTATTATTATTTTTATTATTATTTCCTGTTCCTCTCCAGTATAAAACAAAGGAACAAGGTTCAGCACTTCAGCGTCTCTGTTCATCCCACTGAGCTCCCAGCTCCCCCTCCAAAGGAACATCAGAGGAATCAAAGGAATAAAGACATCAATTATGGACACAGTCTCAAGAGAGCGCCTCGCCACAAGATAAACACAAGATAGATCCCCACCATTCGATTCATCTGCGTCACATTTGGACTAAATCAGAAAACGGTTGAGAAATCAATCTTGGAGATAAAGCTCCCCCTGGTGTTGGGAATATACAACCGGTCTTTCCCAAAATCGCTCCAAATCTTCTTCACACTAAGTTGTGGTTGGGTGTAAAATTGAATCCATGAAACTATTTTTGAGCTATGGCGCTAACTCTAAGGATCCGCGGCAGACATGTTGATGATCCATGAATTAGACACATTTGGAGATGATGGATTATTTACTCGAGCTGTTTATGGGATGTTTGTACATGATACCGTCTCTGGTGCTGCAGAATCCAGGACGGTATTGACTCATACAAAATGCATGCTGTCGTTTCAGATGCAGAGTGAGCCGTCTGGACCGGTCCCTGGTGGAAGCAGCATCCTATCTGGGTTAGACCCCCAGCCCAGCGAGCCGCTAATAGGTTAGCGTTAATAATAACTGTCCAGCAGCTCTGCTGTGAAATACAATGGAACTTATTCAGGAGCGAGCGCTACAACCCCTGCCTCGCTTTTTACCCATCATTACACTGAAGGAAATAACTAATTGTAACCTTCTGCAGGCGGAGGTGTAATTAATGTCCCGACGCGTGAAGCGGACTTCTTGACTGGATCTGAAGCTTTGCTCAGAATATCCACTCAGACTATTTAAGGATAGACTCAAACAGGAGTGGTAAGAAAACGGTTTGGGTTTGAAGACAACGCCACGGTTGTGTTTTGCTTGGGATCGGGATTGATTCATGTATTCTGAGGTTCTGACCCGCAGCTGATGGCGGGATGGGAGGAAATAGAAATACGTCTCCTGAGGCCCCCTGACCTCTTTTTTACTGCTTCTGTTAAGTAACAGAGGGGAGGTGGAGAGAGTGATGGACGGAGAGACAGAGCAGGGTGTCCCTCTGGAAGGTTCTGGAGCCAAACTGGATCTCATTCTACCAGTGCTGGTAGGTGAGGAAAATACGCAACAGCAAAATCTGAGAGGCAGCATTTGCAAAATAACTGTTCTTAGTTATGAACAGGTCGCTTTAAGGCTCAACTGCCCTATCAGTGGCCACAGCAGTTGGTGGGAGGAGCTACAGAGCCACTGTTAATGTCATATATATAGATCTATATATATCTATATATATCAATCTATATATAAATAGATTGGCTCTTGGATCGCCGTCAGACGGGTGGAAGGTTTTCGGATGTGTCCGAAATTTTGAGTCGGCGGACTCAAGCGTTCATAAAGTTAAAGCAGGGACTGGACTCAATCGGCTGACACCAGCGCCTTTAATTCTCACTAATGCCGGTGAGAGGTGGCCGGGGGTCTGAGTTGCCATGGCGACAGGACGCGTTTTATGGATAATGAATAATAAGTAGTCATAAACAAAACAGCAAGGTGGAATAAGAAAGACTGACAGCTGTCAGAGCACTGCTAGCTATCACGTTAGCACGCTATGCAGTCAAATGTAGCCCCCTTACCCACAATTCTCTCTGCTCAATAGACCAGCCATACTATTAAAGACGTTCCAGACAACGCCGAGTCCAGATGCGCCGGCCTTTGGTCCCTTTCAGCGTCTCTCAGAACCACAGGCGTGTCTTTTTTCACATACGAGACCACGGGACAGAATGTTTAAGAGATCCGGCCCACGTGAGTCCGATCTGGATCTAAGGGATCGTCCCCATCTGGTGATCTGGGATGTTTACAATATAAATTCTACACCCTTCAACTGAGAACTTCAGTTAAATCCTAAAAACTAAACTTTAGTTTAGTTTATAATAATTAAATATATATAGATATATATATAGATATATATATATATATATATATATATATATATATATATATATATATATATAGTGTAGTCTGGACGCTGAAGGGAGAGGACGCTAGCGTTGTCTCTTCGCCGCTTTTCCATCAGAGTTCTACAGCCTGCAATACTATTAACCGACAAGTATACCTTTTATTGTTGGTCACTGGCAAACCTTTTGGATTCATATCCGTATTTCTATCTGTTTTTCTGTATTTGTAATTGTAAGTATTCTACCGAGTCTGGTGACGGTGCGCCTACCTGTTGCTGCAGGTGTAGCATCACCCGGAGACTTCTGTATCTGTTTGTTTCATCGTTTATGTCCGTTTCTGTTTGCTCATCGTTTATGTCCGTTTCTGTTTGCTCATCGTTGATATCAGTTTGTTTATCCGTCTTGTTCATCCCTGCCCTCGTGACACTTTCACCAATAGCCGCTGTTGATCATTTTCCGTAGCTTTTTTCTCGGCATCATTTCCATTAAAATAACGGCTACTAACGTCCTCTGTGCGTCTCATCCAAAGCTAACGGCTAATAACGGGGTAGTCTCCATGACTGGCATGATGATGAATTATTCCGTCACCCAACTAATGAAATACAACAACTACAACACTCCGTTGTTCACATCGGTTATTAAACAACTTGGACTCCTTCGCCGGCCCCGTTACATTCACAGAAGTTGCCGTTCTAAGTTTGTTTACTCCCGCTCCCGCTCAGATAACTCCATTCCGTCCTTTTGGTCTGACGTGCGCACTATCGCGTCTCAGACGCGTCATCAGAATGCTGCAGCTTTTCCCATTACTGTCAATGGACTTTCCTTGTTAAAATCATCCACTGTGTGGGTTAGAAAACGTGGAGTGGATTTCAGTCTTCTTCGGCCAATACAGAGACTCCCTGCTCCATCTAGTATTAAAATCAAACTCTTTAATTCACAATCTCTCACAAACAAATCATGCCTCATACATGACCACATCCTGGAGAAATGTCTGGACGTGATGTGCCTTACAGAAACCTGGCAACAACCCGATGATTTTTCTGTCCTGAATGAGACTTGTCCCGCCGGTTACTCTTACCTCCAGAAAGACTGACTCTGCTCCTCTCAGCAATCTTCTTGTGTACGATCTGGGTGTGTCTGACCACAGGACCGTCTCCATGGAATTGTCGCTTTTGTCATCCCTCACTAAGCCCAAACGCCAAATCTACTTCAGGAATTTGAAAAACATCAACCCAGAAACCATGAGAGTCGACCTCCAGCATCTTCTTTCTGCCAACTTTGTATCAGCAAATGACTCAGTAGATTTCTACAATAAATCCCTGAGTAGCATCCTGGATCGTCACGCCCCTGTAAAAACTAGAACAGTCACCTTCTCCCGCTCAGCCCCCTGGTTCACCAGCGAGCTACGGGAAATGAAGGCAGCTGGGCGTGTCTTTGAGCGGCGTTACAAGGCTTCAGGTCTTACTGTCCACAAGCTAGCCTTTCAGGAACACCTGAAGGTCTACTCAAAGTCCCTTAGAGAGGCTCGGTCACTGTTCTACTCCAACATCATCAAAACCAGTCCTGGAAATTCTAAGCAGCTGTTTTCCACTATCAATCATCTTCTTAAACCACAAACTCTCCCTCTTACAGAAATGACAGAAGAGCACTGTAATAATTTCATGGCTTTCTTCAAATCAAAAATTGACTCAATCCGTTCTGTCCTTTCTGGTTCCTCCTCTCTACCTATCCAGTCTGCTTACTCACAGTTTGAGATCTCCCAGCCTCTAAAGTGTTTCCCAGAAATCTCACAGCAGGAGGTTGAGGTTATCATCAGGACGATGAAACCCTCCACCTGTGCCCTCGACCCCTTTCCTACAGCCCTTGTGAAAACTAACATCTCTTCCATCAGTCCCCTGATCACCGCTGTTATAAATCATTCCCTCCAGGCCGGCTTTGTTCCATCTGCCCTAAAAGCCGACATAATCAGACCACTCCTCAAAAAACCTACTCTCGATCCAGAACTTTTTGCTAATTACAGGCCCATTTCCAAACTCCCATTCCTCTCCAAAGTTCTGGAAAAAGTAGTTGCTGTCCACCTCCAGGACCACCTCAAATACAACAACCTCTTTGAAACCTTTCAGTCTGGTTTTGGCTCCGCCCACAGCACAGAAAGAGCTCTGCTTAGAGTCACAAATGACCTTCTGATGGCAGCAGATGCTGGTTCACCTTCCCTCCTGATTCTCCTTGATTTGTCTGCTGCCTTTGACACAGTCGACCCTGGAATACTCCTACACCGCCTACATCACACCACTGGACTCACTGCCACCGCCCTAAACTGGTTTCAATCCTACTTCACTGACATAACAGAATACGTTTCCCTTGGAAATTCAAAGTCCCGGACACACACCGTCACCTGTGGAGTCCCCCAGGGATCAGTCCTTGGCCCCATTCTCTTCATACTATAAATGCTCCCCCTTGGCCGTGTCATCAGTCCATATGGACTCTCATACCATTGTTACGCTGATGACACGCAAATCTACATAAAAACTGACACATGTTCCTCCGCAGCCTCTCCATCCTCATCGTCATCATCATCTCCCCTGTCAACTCTCCGCACTTGTCTGGAGGAGATGAAGGTGTGGATGAAAAACAACTTTCTCCAGTTGAACAGCTCCAAAACCGAAGCTATTTTAATTGGCACCCCTCATCAGACCCAGTCTTCCTCCAGAACCAGTATTACCTTCTCTGGTCATGACATTCCCCTCTCTTCATCAGTCTTCATCAGTCACCAACCTCGGCGTGAGATTCGACCCTCAACTCACTTTTGAATCCCATATCAAACACATCTGCAAGATCTCCTTTCACCACCTCCGAAATATTTCCAAACTCCGTTCTTCACTAACCTTGAGTGATGCTGAAAAGCTGGTCCATGCGTTCGTCTCCTCCCGACTGGATTACTGTAACGACCCTTCATCACTCCTCATCGGGATCCCTGATAAAAGTCTTCAAAGACTGCAGTATGTTCAAAACAGTGCTGCAAGGATCCTGATGAGAGTTCGTAAACACGAACACATCACCCCCGTTCTTCATTCCCTTCATCGTCTTCCCATCTCCACCAGGATTGATTATAAGATCTCTCTCCTCACTCACCAGTGCATCCATGGTAACGCACCCCCCTACCTGAAAGAACTACTCACCCCACTGACCTCAACACGATCCCTTCGTTCTACCCACTCATACCGCCTCCTCCTTCCCCGGACTAAGCTCAGCACCATGGGTGATCGGGCCTTCTGTTCTGCTGCCCCTCGTCTGTGGAATGCCCTCCCGGACCATCTCAGGGCTCCACAGATGACTGACCCATTTAAAAAAGGACTTAAAACTTTCCTTTTTAGCAGAACCTATAACTTTAATTAACATTGCTGCTTTTTGGTCATATTTTTATATAGTTATTATTTTATTTCTTTATTGATGCTTTTATCTGCTTTTGCTTTGTGGCACTTTGAGATTTGATCCAAATGTAAAGTGCGTTATAAATTAAATGTATTATTATTATTATTTATATATATATATGTATATTTTTATTTTTTAACGATCCCCCTAGTGAGTAAAGTATGAACTCTGAGAGTAAAGAATAATATAAATGAGAAAAATCTCTTTGACTCAAATCGTTTGCATGACGTTTCTACAAAATCAGTGTAATGGTTGAGAAGTAATGTCTGCAAAACTGTTTTTTTTGGGGAAAAGGTGAGTAAAAATGAACTATTAGAGTAAAATACAACAAACACAAAATAGATCCATTCAAGTTCATGCTTAGAAACTAAATTTCTATTAAATCGGACCAACAGTTTAGAAATTGTGGCCCGGTACTTTTGTAGATAAAGAACCTCCTAGCGCCGGGAAAATACATCATACCTTTCCCAAAAATCAAGCCTGTTCTTCCTCTCACTATGGTCTGTATGGATATACAACAATAAAAATGATCCATGAAACAGTTTTTGAGTTATCGTGTTGACAAGAAGGATCTGTGGCAGACGCGGTGAAGACCATTCCATTATATTCCCAGCTTTTCGAGGTCATAATAAAATAATTTGACATGAATGAGTGAATTAGGAACTCCATATTTGCTCCTTCTTTTGTGGTGGGTCATGTGATTTGTTATGTATCAGATGATTCATCATGATACTGACTCTCGTTAGGGTTATTTGCAGTATCGGTAAGACGTCTTAGTTCTCCTCTCTGCCTGTAGATGGCGCTGTTTGTGACCCGTCACCTCCTGAATCCAGCGTGACAAAGATCTGTGGAGAACACAGGATGGATGGATGCGTCTCTATGCTTCATCATACCCGCACAGAAAATAATGAATAATGCAGCGACCGGTGGCTGTTTGAAAAAGGTGGGTCACACGGCTTGTCTCCAGAACCGACGCTAAAACATCTTGATTGCCTCCCGAGGGCGAGGTCACCACACCTCCCGTAAGTCGGTCAGAGGTCACTGACCGACTTACGGGATGCCACCAGGTTGTTTGCATACTGATATTCATAGAATGACTCCGACAGCCACAGCTGATACCGCTGTCCTCCTGAACCACCACCTCGCAAAAACAGAACCACCTTAGGGCAACTTAAAGACTTTTGTTGCAATGACTACACTTTTACGGCAACGATTACAGTTTATGGCAACACCCCTTTATGAATGATATCTCTTTATGGAGATTATTTCAATTATGACAACAATTTTACTTTGAGTCAAAACCACGTCACGGCAACAAATATAAATACATCCATAACAGCGCTGTACGGAAACAACATCACTTTGTCATACAAATACTACTTTACATCAATAACACACCTTTATGGCAGGTAAAACCTAGTACAACTATGGCAACAATATCTCTTTATGTGACCAGCACCACTTTACGGCAACAATGTCACTTTCTGGTAACAATACTTCTTAGGGCAAAAATTCCACATTATGGCTACAATACCATTTCCTGGCAATTTTTTACAACTTTGTGGCAACAATATTTCTTTATGGCAAGGATCCAACTTTATGGCAACAATATTTTTTTTGCCCACAACACAGCTTTATGTCAGCAATGTGCCAATAGTTGAATGTAAGCCAGGATGGAAACAGTGAAGCTGACTGGAATGAATGTTCTGGCAGGATTAAAAGACATCCTTCACTTTAGGCAGTTTCGTTGAACAGCTGACTGACGCCTGACCAACGCTAACGCTGACAAATGTGTAGAAAATGTCTCCGTGAATCAGTGAATGTTCGGGGATAGTAAAGAACATGAATCAAAGCCAAACATGATTTTCTCAAAAATCAAAACTACTAAAACCACAGAACCAAGAACCGACTGAGTTCATCAGCTGTCGCTGTAAAACGTGTCAGTCGTAAGTGTTTTTAGCTGCTCATATTTAGCTGCATGTTGTCTAAAAGTAGAGTGGTGTACTGTTGTACTGCTGATCAAACTGAATTGTCGTTACCTCACTGGGAAATTTGTCCACATGAAAATGAGACTAAATTAAAGTTGCGTAAAGACGATTGAGTTTGTGGTTTTAACGAAGAAACAAAAGGAAAGGAATGAATAAAAGAAAAGCCTGTCGACACCAGGCTACTGTAAGATCATCTGTTGCACTAAATCAGTCCTTAAGTTCTTTTTACCAGTCCCTCAAACTGAACCCCAGATTCCTGAAAAATCCCCTCAACCAGAAATAATAGAATACAGCAAATAAATCAGGGGGAGGATTAAGACCGAAGGTGTTGTGACTTTTATCTGTTCTGTTTGGAGGAACATCTGGAGTCATTTGGACATTATGAGTTAATATAATGCTGTTAATTCATGAAACCTCTCAGGCGATCTGCGGTCCAACCCTCACCTCTGCTCATGAACTCTGGGTAAGGACTGAACCACTGGAACTACAAGCAGCAGAAATGAGCGTCCTGCCTAAGGGGGACTGGACTCAGCCTTAGGGATACGGTGAGGAGCTCAAACTCAAGAGTTCCTGTTGAGTTTGTTCATCATTATATCCCCGAAAAGTTTCCCAGTCAGCCCCAGAACATTTTTTGTTAGCCTGATAAATCAAAAACATTTTAATTTTTTGGACATAACGTCCTACACCTCGGTCCAATTAAGTCCAGTTCTGGTTCATATTAAATGATTCAAGGAGACCTATCTTGTAAATATCATACCGTTCTTTTGTAGTTCATATTGAACTCACTAGGGGGAGCATTTTATTTCATAAAACACTCTTTCCCATACAGAACTCAAAAACTATTTCAAACTTCATGCCGCATATATGCGAGGAAGAACTGGATGGATTTGGCGAATGAAAGAGAATCAGTCAATCATTTGTGATCCGATTCTGCGAAAATTTGCGGCTGAAGGCTTCATTGGTTTATTTGGCAGGGACATTGTACAGTACAAAAAATTCTGGAAATGTACCAGAGTTAGCCGAAACGCTATTTTTTATCCGCAGTCCCTGGACAGAAGAAGAAAAAAAACTGACTGACTGACTGACTGACTGACTGACTGACTGACTGAATGACTGAATGACTGACTGACTGACTGACTGAATGACTGACTGACTGACTGACTGACTGACTGACTGACTGACGGGTTTATGGTACTGTGAATAAAAATGGCTTTATTTTGTTTTCATACATTTGTTATTGAATTTTAATGAAGACGAGATTATTTTCTTATTTTAACTTCCTGTTTGGTCGTGAGAAGATCCGTGGTAAAACCCAGACCGGATCCGTTTTGGTTGACTTGTTATATTTGCGTTCACTGGATTGGACTTTGGTGTCTGAGAAATGTGCCGAGTTGTGTTTTATTTGCTTGTGTCATGCTGAAAGGCTTGTTTGTTGATTTATATCTGTGTTTAATATTTGGGGTATGGTTTGACCACAGTACACCAGTACGATACTGACGTAATAGACCCTTTAATGTTAGTAAACAGAGACGTTGTACTTTGTGGGCGGAGCCTAACTGGTGTCAGAACGATACAGCTTTAACGGTTACATCAGGAAGTAAAAATACGGACTGGAATACGAATCAACCGGATGCATTCTCCCATTATTTCAAGCTAACTCTTACTAACGGGGTCAAATTTCCTGACCCGTACTCCCTGTCAATCAACCATCTAACGAAATTTAAAAAACTCTCTTAAGGCATACCAATCTCCTGATGTATTCCATTCAGTACTTTACGGTCATGTCCGGGACCTCAAATAAATATGCTTGTTTTATTGAATCTAACTACAAACCCATCGTATAGCTTTTATGCCCCATTTGTGAAATGACCGGCTTCTTCTCGGCAGCATGAGATCTGAGTCACAGAGAATAAATTCAGTTTTCTCCCTTCGCCTCTACAACGGAGGAATAAATCGGAGTTAAAGAGCAGAGAGGAGATGATTCCATTCAAGGACCATCCAATCGATGAGGTATCTTTTACTGAAGGGGCTATAAAGAAGAGATGACGAGACAGAGAGAGACAGAGAGAGAAGAGGATGAAGAGGATGGAGAGGAAGTGTTTCCCCCGTCACAGCACACACTTGGACGACTTCCTGTGGTCTCCCTCTTCTCCGTCAACTCATTTCCTTTCATCTTCCTGAAACTTTGTTTGAGCCCTCCATAAATTGTTGCCTGTCATTACTCACAACGTGTTGGTGATTACCGGTTCTTCTCTGATGACCCAACCCGCCCAACATCTCAGGGACAGAAAATAATGCTTCATGACCCTTACTTCTGGTCATCAGCTCTGGGTATCGACCCAAAGAATGAGGTCAAGGGTTCACAGAGACTGAAATGGGCGTCCTTCGTATGGGGGGCTGGGCTCAGCCTCAGAGACGGGGTACGGAGCTCAGACATCTGGAAGGAGCTCGGAGTGGGTCCAAAGGAGCCAGTTCAGGTGGTTCCGGCATCTAAATAGGACGCTTCTCTTTGGAGGTCTTTCAGGTAGGTCCAAAAGAGGAGAAACCTCGATGTGGACCCAGAACTCACTGGAGAGACTAAATTTCCCATCTGGCCTGGGAACGCCTCAGGATTTCCCAGGTTGAGCTGGAGAGTGTTGCTGCGGAGAAGGATTCCGTTCTGAGCCTGCTGACCCGGCCCGGGATGAAAGGAAGAAAACGGATGGATGGAATGTTTTCAAGTATTAAGCTCAAAGTTCTTTCCAAGGTTTGAAGATTCAGAGGCACAAAAGAACAACGCCGATGCTTAGAAGAGGTAAATAATAAAGTAGACACACAATAAAACACAACACATTATAAACACGTAAATACTGCATTAATAAATCATGAAAACTCTGGATTAATTGTTCTAGAAACAGCTACTCAGGATATAAATGTGATAACCGTCAGCCGTTAGAGCTCCTCTCTAAAAACACATTTTCTGGACGTAAAGGCGGCGGAAGAGTCTGTTTGGGATGTTTTTAACCTATATTTAACTATAAAAAGATCAACGTTGTAAGCACCAACAGTTGAAGTCAGAGAAACTCTGATGACGTTCAGTGGGTGGAGTTTATTACAAATGAAGTGAACACTTTGTCCTCTAAGGTGATGGTGGTGTTCGTGGTGGTGGTGGCAGATGGCTCTGCTGAGACTGAGGAGGTGAAAGAGGCTGATGAAATTCTGAATGCAGTGAATCCTAGTGCTGCTAGAGAGGGGAGGCGGCATATTCTGGCAGCATAACAGAAGACAGGCTGAATTTGAAAAAGTCAACCGGTGGGCATCCATAAACACCGGTGGGCACCAGTAAGAACCGATGGGCACAAGTAAGAACCGGTGGGCACCAGTAAGAACCGATGGGCACAAGTAAGAACCGGTGGGCACCAGTAAGAACCGATGGGCTCCAGTAAGAACCGATGGGAACCAGTAAAAACCGGTGTGCACCCATAAAGCCGTTGGGCACCAGTAAGAACCGGTGGGCACCAGTAAGAACCGATGGGCACCCATAAAAACCGGTGCCCACCAGTAAGAACCGGTGGGCACCAGTAAGAACCGATGGGCACCAGTAAGAACCGATGGGCACCCATAAAAACCGGTGGGCACCAGTAAGAACCGATGGGCACCAGTAAAGCCCGGTGGGCACCAGTAAAACCTGGTGGGCTCCAGTAAGAACCGATGGGAACCAGTAAAAACCGGTGTGCACCCATGGCTCATTGATGCTCAGGAGGCGTGAAGGCAGAGTTATTCGATGGCAGAAAGGGGAACTACGCAATATTTGGCTGGTGGTTTTAATGTTATGACTGAAGAGTGTAGACGTCCTTTTACAAATGGTGCGTCTGTCAATGCCGGCGTACATTGATAGATACGGGCGACATAGGAAACTTCCATCGGGGACCATTTGAACCCCTTTGGGTGTAACAGAACCACGCTTCAAGTAAAATAGTCCACCTGAATGTGATTAGCTCACCGTTACTCTCTTCATTATAAAGTATAATCTCTACGCTGCTTTGGTAAAGAGATGTTTTAGAAACATAGAAGCATCTAGAATCAGTAAACATCCGGCATTCTCCTTACAGGAACAGGAAAAACAGGAAAAACAGGAAAACAGGAAAAAAAGGTAAATGAATGTTTTTTCAGTGTAATGTCATGACAGGGGTTTTTTCATATTTCACGAGTCTTAGGGCATGACTCTAAGTTCTCCCTCATTCTCTGAACTTTTATTCTCTTCTTTTATTCATCTCCAGCTGCAGATTGAATCCCTCAAATGTCGGACCTCGAGAACCGCTGGTGGGCTTCAAGCGCCCGGAACAAGGTGGGGGATAAATCAGAAACGATTTGCCAGTGAAAGGTCGCTGCCGAGCGAGCAGGAGGTGAGGTGAGGATCTACGAGAGCTGACCCCGGCAGCTTCTCTCTCTCTTACTGTCAGGTTCTGGTCCCACCGACCCGCGGGCTTAATTGGAAACCTTTTCAGAGGGTCCGTCCGCGTTCCTTCTGTTCCTTCTTTCAGTTAGCAGTCAGTTAAAGTCTATGTGGCTGTGAAATGATCCATCAAATCCTACTTGAGTTACGGCGCTAACATGAAGGGTCCGCGGCGGACGTGATGATGACGACGTTTGGCGGACATCGTTATTCATGAGCCGATGATTTGTGATAATTAGTCTGCAGGTGTTTGGAGCCGAGACTCTGCACGGAGGTTGAGACTGAAGAGAACCTTTCTCTGGGCAGCAGAGTACGTCCCTCAGAATGTCCAGACCCTGAAGGTGGTGGTGGAGACAGATGGCTCTGCAGAGACTAATGAGGTCGGGATCTTCTGGGATCAAAGATGGGATCTTTTCCGACCCGGTGTTTACGTGAATCCACTCATCTGATCGCAAACGCTTTCAGACACCCGCCGATGATCTACGCTCCCGTTCATAAGGTTGCGATAATACTACGATGAGTTGGGCGCCGATCGCCAACAAGCGCTTAGAAGAAGAATACGACAAAGAGGGCGTGGACAGGAAGTGACGTTTCATCAATCTAACCGTCCATCTATGTTAAACTCTTTCAAAGCTGCGATGTATAAATGACTATACGATGTAGAACGGTCCTGTTCTGAAGTCTCCGTACTTAAAAATGCGTCAGCGCTGAAAGAACTCAGCCAGAACATTATGTCACGGCGCTGAGATACAGAACCAACTAAAACAGAGAGTTTCAAAAACAGCGTTTACATGAAACAGTTGTTACATGAAACAGTTTTTACATGAAACAGTGTTTACATGAAAAAGTTGTTACATGAAACAGTTTTTACATGAAACAGTGTTTACATGAAAAAGTTTTTACATGAAACAGTTTTTACATGAAACAGTGTTTACATGAAAAAGTTTTTACATGAAACAGTTTTTACATGAAACAGTGTTTACATGAAACAGTTTTTACATGAAACAGTTTTTACATGAAACACTGTTTACATGAAACAGTTTTTACATGAAACAGTTTTTACATGAAACAGTGTTTACGTGAAACACTATTTACATGAAACAGTTTTTACATGAAACAGTGTTTACATGAAACACTGTTTACATGAAACAGTGTTTACATGAAACAATTTTTACATGAAACAGTGTTTACATCAAACAGTTTTTACATGAAACAGTGTTTACATCAAACACTATTTACATGAAACAGTGTTTACGCGAAAAACTATTTATATGAAACAGTTTTTACATGAAATAGTGTTTACATGAAACAGTTTTTACATGAAACAGTTTTTACATGAAACACTATTTACATGAAACAGTTTTTACATGAAACAGTGTTTACATGAAACAGTTTTTACATGAAACAATGTTTACATGAAACAGTTTTTACATGAAACAGTGTTTACATGAAACAGTGTTTACATGAAACAGTTTTTACATGAAACAGTTTTTACATGAAACAGTGTTTACATGAAACAGTGTTTACATGAAACAGTTTTTACATGAAACAGTTTTTACATGAAATAGTTTTTACATGAAACAGTGTTTACATGAAACAGTGTTTACATGAAACAGTTTTTACATGAAACAGTTTTTAAATGAAACAGTTTTTAACATGAAACAGTTTTTACCTGAAACAGTGTTCAAATAAATGAATGAATAGATGTGGTTTACATCCCGCCTATTTTGGTCGCCGCCCAAAAATCTTCCAAAGGCGATAATGTGCGAAAACACAAACAGACACAGACACAGACACACACATACACACATAAACACACACTTACACACATACACACACACTCACAGCAGGAAGTCAGAACCACAAACTGTTTAGAGGTGTTGCGGTGCAGCAGCTCTGTGAGATCCTCTCCTACATCTCCACATGGAACCGGGCCTGAGGCCAGAACACAGAGTGACTGACAGGAAGAACAGACTCGGCATGAACGGGTGAACTGGAGAAGCCGTACGACTCCTTTCAGAATCACGGCTTCATCTGGCGTCATTTGTTTTTCGTGGCCCGATTCCACACAAGGTCGACCCAAACCCACAAACAGAAGCAAGAACTGAAGGTGATACTCAGAATGTGGCGATGAAGAAGCCGACCGACGCCGAACATCTCCACACGTCCCAGAAGGGCGTTGATGCAGAAGTGGAGGAAGCTTTTAGCGGAATCATGCGGTGACCTCAGACGTGTCGACGTTTGGTTTTCACCGGCCTCAAAGAGGATCAGGTCCAGAAGTGGCTCCGGTACATTCACCGGTTTGTTGTGTGAGCGACACAAAACATCCAAAGTGTAAAAATAATAATAATAATTCATATGTAGTGTTTACTCTTTATTACCAGAACCAGAACCTTATGTTTTCACTCCTGTGAAGATTTGTGTTTGTCTGTTTGTTTGTTTGATTATCTGTCTGTTTGTTTGTTTGTTTGTTTGTTTGTCTGTTTGTTTGTATGTTTGTTTGTTTGTCTGTTTGTTTGTATGTCTGTTTGTTTGTCTGTTTGTTTGTTTGTCTGTTTGTTTGTATGTCTGTTTGTTTGTCTGTTTGTTTGTTTGTCTGTTTGTTTGTATATCTGTCTGTTTGTTTGTCTGTTTGTTTGTCTGTTTGTTTGTATGTCTGCCTGTTTGTTTGTTTGTCTGTTTGTTTGTCTGTCTGTTTGTATATCTGTCTGTTTGTTTGCTTGTCTGTTTGTCTGTTTGTTTGTATGTTTGTTTGTTTGTCTGTTTGCCTGCTTGTTTGTTTGTTTGTCTGTTTGTCTGTTTGTTTGTCTGTTTGTTTGTATGTCTGCCTGTTTGTTTGTTTGTCTGTTTGTTTGTCTGTTTGTTTGTATGTCTGCCTGTTTGTTTGTTTGTCTGTTTGTTTGTCTGTCTGTTTGTATATCTGTCTGTTTGTTTGCTTGTCTGTTTGTCTGTTTGTTTGTATGTTTGTTTGTTTGTCTGTTTGCCTGCTTGTTTGTTTGTTTGTCGGTTTGTTCGGCAATTTTTTGTTTGTTTGTCTGTCTGTTTGTCTGTTTGTTTGTCTGTTTGTCTGTTTGTTTGTCTGTTTGTCGGCCTGTTTGTCTTTTTTTTGTTTGTTTGATTGTCTGTTTGTTTGTTTACGAGCAGGATCACGGAAAACAAACAGGAAGAATTGAATGATAATGCAACAAATTAACCCCAAAGATAGATTTTGACATTTTCCTAGAGAAAGTAAATTTTTGATTGTCTTTTATCTTGAGGCCGTTTGAAGTTCTGACGTCACAATGTGGCAATTGATGCCTTTAATCCTCTGATGTTTCTTTATGGGGTGGAGCGGCGGGCTCAGCGGGTTGGATCATTTTCAGATTTTATACCCACAAAGACCTCAGTGCGAGGAAGAACAGGAGTGGTTTTGAGAAATGTCGGTTGTATATTTCTGAAATTAGGAGAAGGGTCTCCAAAAGTTTTCAGGCCATAATTTCTCAACTGTTGGTCCATTTTAGTCCAAATTTGGTGCGGATGAATCGACCCGAGGAGATCGATCTCCTAAATGTTATGTTTTACTGAGATGGTTCATGTTTTACTCACGAGGGGGAGATTTTTTTGTGAAGGCTTGGAGGATTTTACATTTACCAAATGTAAAGTACATTATGAATTAAATGTATTATTATTATTATTTTATTAAATATGACAGCGCTGCCGCCTCACGGCATGAAGGTAGCGGGTCCGAACCCACCACCACTGTGTGGGTTCTATTCGGGTCTCCGGCTCCTGTGTGTGAGTGTGTGTGAGTGTGCGAGAGGTTGTGTGTGCGAATGTGTGCGGGTGTGTGTGTGTGTCTGTGCCTGCGAGTGCGAGTTTGTGTGTGTGAGAGCGCTTGTGAGTGTGTGTGTGTGTGTGTGAGTGTGTGTGCGAGTGGTTGTGTGTGCGTGTGTGTGTGTGTGTGCCTGCGAGTGCGAGTTTGTGTGTGTGCGAGTGCGAGTGTGTGGTTGTGTGTGTGTGTGTGTGTGTGTGAGTGAGTGTGTGTTAGTGTGTGTGTGAGTGTGTGTGAGTGAGTGTGTGTGTGTGAGTGTGTGTGTGTGAGTGTGTGTGTGTGAGTGTGTGTGCGAGTGGCTTTGTGTGTGTGTGTGTGTGTGTGTGTGTGTGTGTGAGTGTGTGTGAGTGTGTGTGTGTGAGTGAGTGTGTGTGAGTGTGTGTGTGAGTGTGTGTGAGTGTGTGTGTGTGAGTGTGCGTGCGAGCGGTTGTGTGTGCAAGTGTGTGTGAGTGTGTGTGTGTGTGTGTGAGTGTGCGTGCGAGTGGTTGTGTGTGTGAGTGTGTGTGAGTGTGTGTGTGTGTCTCTATGAGTCGGCCCTGTGATGAACTGGTGACTCGTCATGGTTGCACCCCGCCCCTTGCCCGATGTCAGCTGGGATAGGCTCCGCCCCCGTGACCCTGAACAGGATAAGAGGTCACGACTCATGAGTAATGAATGAATGTAGGCCCAGTTTCAACTTGTTCTGAATCTGTTTCAGTTCTTCCTTGAGAACATTGGACCTCCTTTCTGGACGGCTCTCGAGGATTTGACTGTAGACTTTAAGTTCTTATACATTTATTTCTTCGTTTTTTACATTTACATTATACTTCTTACTGGAATCTTTCTCTTGCACAAGAATT